>CM036538.1:5008923-5131423 GCA_020745685.1 Tautogolabrus adspersus | reverse complement strand
CTGGTTCCATATTTCATGTAAATCATTTAAACCATTATGACACAGCCGTCATCTTCACACACTCGTTTCTCACACCGAGCTCTCATTCACGGAGCTCTCAAAGAACAAATGAATCTCACTCATAAAGAGTTTTGGAATTCTTCCTCTCTGACTCATGTTAGTCTAAGAAACGTCACAGAGCACACACACACACACACACACACACACACACACACACACACGCACGCACACACACACACACACACACACACACAGACACCATAGACCTAGAAAACACATGTGCGCACCCAGGGGCCATTTGACGAGTGAGAGCCCTCCAAACTGTAATAACACTCAGCAACTCCAAATGAATTATTACAATCCAGAAACATAGAGAGAGAGAGAGAGTGTGTGTGTGTGTGTGTGTGCGTGTGTGTGTGTGTGTGTGTGTGTGTGTGTGTGTGTGCGTGTGTGTGTATGTGTGTGTGTGTCTGCGTGTGCGTGTGTGTGTCTGCGTGTGTGCATGCCACACAGTGTGTATTAATCATAAAAAGGTCTGTCTAGGGTTTTGTGGGAATTGCCGAAGCTGTGTGGTCACCTGTTGCTGTGTGAGACCAACCAACATGTACATTAGTTACAACGCATTTAATACACATGTGAGCAGGTTGATGGTTTGCAGTTCTATTGGAACAGGTAGCTACTCTACTGTGTTACCTGTGGGCGATTATTTCCACACTTTCAATAGCTATAAGCAAAGTCATCACAGAGCAACAGGGAGATTATCAGGTTTAAATTAAACGATGATTTACTCCTGCTTAGTTTGTGTTTCCTGTTATATTTGGTCTTTTTCTTACCTTATATTTCTCACTCCTTGTGTGTTTTGTTACTGTTATGTAGTTGAGCTTTTAACCCCTTATGAACCAGGACGCAGTCTGAGATCCTCTGGCAGAGCCCTGTTGGCTGTTCCAAGGTCCAGGCTGAAAACTAAAGGGGACAGGGCCTTTGCTGTCAGAGCACCCGGACTTTGGAACAGCCTGTCGGAGGAGATCAGACTTGCAGAGTCAGTCCCTTGTTTTACTTCTCTACTTAAGACATTCTTTTACAAAAATGCTTTTACTCTGTGATTTCATTTTTGTTTTTGATTTTATTTTATTAGTCTGATTTTATCGTCGGTTTGTTTACTTTCTGTCTGTTGCTTTAATTGTCTGTTGTAAAGCACTTTGTTACTTGTAAGTGATACACAAATAAAGTATTATTATTATTCTCTGTGTTTTTAGTGTTTCCTGTTTTATTTTGTAGTTCTTCTCCCCAGTCTTCCTCTGTTTTACTTCCTCCCTTTGTCTGTTTTCCCTCCACTATGATTGCCCCCATTAGTTTCACCTGTGTCTTGTTTCTCACACCTGGTTTTGATTAGCTCCAGTGTATTTAGTTTCTGTTGTTGTCAGTTCATACGTCTACATAAACCCGTGTTCCCATTTCCTGCATGTTTGTTTTTCCTTGTGGTTTTTCCTAGTTGTGTTTGGATTTTTCCAGTTGGACTTTTGATGAACTTTATAAAGGTACGCCTTTTTTTTACCTTTTGGTCTCCTTGTTTTTCTATAAACATGACAATCCTGTTTTTAGAGTTAATTATAAAAGAACACAAAAACACAAGACTGCATGTTTCTGTTTGTTGCGGGCGTGCTGTGAGGTTAATAAAATGTGTCTACATCCTCTCAGTGACAATGTCTACATGTTGATGTTAAGTATATTATACAGCCCTGGCACAAGCACTTGTACCCCTCTAGGTGACGCTGTTGTAACGCAGCATACGAAAAATGCGTTTGTGGTTGTCGTAGTTACAACAGATTTTTTAAATGGTTAGTACTCATCAATGTCTTTAATGAAAACTACACAAAGACATTGTAAGGACGTTTTCCGTCTTCATCATCTGTTGTAGCTACGCAGAGGTGCTGCTTATCAACAGGCAAGGCAGGCAAATGCTTGGGGCCCCAGACCAGTAGAGGGCCCCTGAGGGCTCACAAACGTTAAGCCAGAGCAGCGGCCCAAAACGTACACATTTTGCAATAACAGTAGGAATCCTCCCTAAGGGGGTACCATCTGACAGCACTCATTTTTGTTGGCCTGCTAAGCGTTGTATGCATTATTGGTGTAAACCAAAGTTTGTCAATGAAAGTCAATAAATAAAGAAAAATGAAGGAGAGTCATCCGTCTATAGGAGAGAAAAAAGAAACAGCAAAGGAGGAAGCGTCGGGACACTGGCAGACATAATGGAGCTGAACGCTGGTTGGACAGCCCCCCCCAATTAATTTTTGCCTAGGGCCCCAACAGACTCTGGAATCGCTGCTGTACAGTAACTACGAGAACCGCAGAAGCATTTGCCTGAAAATTGCCAGTTAACACGGTCACTCTTCAGACCGTCACACCAGGGACGATGAAAAGCACCCGTGGTGCTGTAAAAAACATTGGGGAAACTTGCTTCATAGCGTAATAGCGTCACATTTTCATAGGTGAACTTTAGTGCGTCCAATGATTCAGTTCCAGCTGCTTAATGTCCTCTCCAAGCTGTCAGCTGTGCTAAATGTTCTTGTCCATCAACATCTCTAGTTATTGTGTGCAACAATGGACTTTGTGCCCGTCTTAAAAACAAATCTGTGTTTTCTGAGTTATTTCCTCTTCATTAGTATACTTTTTTATTCTTATATTCTGATTGTTTTGGTTGTTTAAACATGCAGCGTTAGTAATATTTCCTCACATGGCATTTGTTTACTCACTGAGACACACTAAATGCATATCAGTATTGGGCTGCCATTGGTTCCTGAGAGCTGGTGGTGTGAGGCAGGGAAGGAAGTTGCTGCAGAACTGCAAATGGTTACTTTGAAATTTCCTCATGCAGAGCTGTTCCACTTTTTGCCGCTCTTATCACTAAGAAATCGGCAACTTAGCCTACATGTACTGTAGGTGCTGGACTTGACCATATTTCTTAGTTAAGTATTTTAACATGCTTTCATTGTCTAACCAGCACAAAATGTAAAGTATATCTGAAGCACAGGTAGTGTTAATAAACCACACCAATGAACACATTAAAAATATGTGGTGCAAGATGAAAAGTTAGAGGATCACAGCAAAACTGTGATGAAAACCTTGAAGTCTGACAAACTCTACCAATGTGAAAGTACACAAAATATGCAGTGGTGTTACATATGATATATGGCTTAAACTAAATGTTTAATTAACCTATAATCATAGTTACTTATTTTAGAGAAATGTATGTATTGAAGTTTATAGACTAGAGATGAATGCACATAAATTAAAACAAAATGTATTTTTTCCACCTGGTTCTATCATTATATATCTTTATCAAGGTTTAGTAGATAGAAGCTGAAATTCCATTGGCCGAGCTACTGCAACTAAGTTAAGACTTGAAATGCAAAGCATGTCTTTAAATTTGGCAGGCTGAAGATTGCTCTGTGTTTTTTAACAGTGTAAGGAATGGATTAAACTGTTTTTGTATTTTCCATTGTTGAGTAAGAAGCTGATTATTTCTACCTTTGTCTGAAACCAAGGGCCCGTTGTTTCGAAAAAATTCGAAGGATCTCGATATTAAATCTGCCATTGTTAGCATTGTTGTCTTAATATGTACCATGTGAGAAGTGAAAATTTGATAGGCTTAGCAACAGTAACTAAGGGGGGTGGGGCTAATTGAGTACCATACTGACACAATGACATGTAAATACCCTTTCTCGCTGTGTCTCTCCCTCATTTCTTGCCTTGTTTTTTTTTCTCTTTGGCTTCCTTTCTCCATGCCAACAGAAACACACACTACCCTCACACTGACACACACCCTCACACTGACACACACACACACACACACACACACACACACACACACACACGCACACACACACACACACACACACACACACACACACATTGGCCTCATGGTTTTACATGAGAAATTGTCTCTCTCTCCATTTCTGACCTGGTGCCCCAAACAAATCCTGAATTAATTAAAAAGGGAAATCCCAGTGGTGCTCGGGAAGGGACACACTCACTTTTTCTCTCTGTCTTTCTCTCTCTCTCTCTCTCTCTCTCACACACACACACACACACACACTCACGCACACGCACACACACACACACACACACACACACACACACACACACACACACACACACACACACACACACACTCACAAACACACACACAGATTGAGTGTCTCTCACCCTCATGCAGTAGTTAGGGATTAGTGGAGCTTGTTCAATGATGGGAGTGTTTCCAGGTTGACAGAGAGTGACGGAGCTCAAGCAGCCTTGGTTCAAACATTACCAAGCACTTTGCTTTTTAGGGCGGTCGTTGGATGTCCATGTTATAGCTAGTCCAGTTTACATTGCATTTAATCATAAGAAAAGTACAAAACTAAAAAGTGATGAAAAAACTACAAGGTCCTGTTCATATCAGTATTTATATTCTTTTAAAGCCAGAAATCAATGCAGGACTCTGCAAGAAAAAATATATTCACCTGTCTGTTAAAGCTACTGCAGGTGAGTGTTTGTGTGTGAATGTAGTGATTGTTTGCTTGCCACCTTTCTCACACTTTAGATGAGGAACAGCTGAGTGCACATGCAACAGTTTCATTTAAGCTTTTAACATTTTGACCTTTTGCCTTTAGTAAAAACATTTTCTGATGGATCAGGAAACTCTGGGCTCTCAAATGATGTCAGCTTAATTTGTCCATGGTTACCTACATCTTATTCAAAAATAAGTATAAATGTGGCCTATACAAATAAAAAACAGATTAGTGAAATCAAGATGAAGTTTTTTTTCATATTGGTAAATGCACGAAAAGTAAATGGCTTGTAAGAATATCAGCTGCAAACCTTGATGGAATTTAATTTTTAATGTGCGACCTTTGCAAGTTCTTGACTAAATTTGTGTCCTGAGGGGTTGAACTTCGTGATGGAGGATGTTGTGGCCAGTCTGAGGAAGGGTCTCTGCTCTGTTTAATCAAGATTAACATAGGTTCTTATTTGATCATGTTGCTCTCAGATTGGATTTTTTCCTACAGGAGCAACAATGTGAATGAATGAACTTTGCTTTGTCTGTTATGTGTTTGTAGCTCTGTTGGGATTTTGACCATTTTAAAAAATGTGCATTTTCATTGATCCTTTCTTTGGTAGCTTGATCTGCATATTTTGTCTCTGAATTTCTATTTTTCAAAATGTCATGACCCTGATGTGTTAGGCAGTGTTGGCCACTATTTACATTAATTGATAATAAACAGCGAAGAGCTACACGCTCTGAACCCCGAGCACCAACTGTTCTTGAATTACATGTTTCTGAAGTTAAAGTTCTGAGAAGTGGTAAGCTTACAAAGGTTATAATCACCTTCTTATCTTGTCATCTTATCGGCCAGAGATATTCGGCAAACAAAATCACATCTGCAATAAATCGGGAAAGCAGGGAAATCTAAACTATTAGACGACCAGTGATGAGGACAACTTTTCTCATTTGATGGGCCTGAGTCCCCACTGTCTGACTTTCTGCTCTGTTAAGAAAGGGTCTCTGGTGGCTTTTTTAATCATACTTCTCAGAGATGTGACGTGTGGCTGATTTTCATTTGAAGCACGTGGTGGTTGGTGAAATATACACCCACCAAAGCATCTCAACTTTATCGGGAATAAAATACAGGATCAGAGTGGATTTTTAGCGAGAAACTTCACAGACATGTTTTGGGGAGCTCAGACTTATTTTAACTTGTTTAAAAGGAGTATAATATGTGACCTTTAAAGTGGAATGGGCTTCTATTACAAGTTTTACGGTAGTATTACAAACATTTTAGTGTTTAATAAACTTTCGCATTCAGCTGATTGGAAATACTTACACCAATACAGGCTTACTGGTGGGCTGAGTGAGTCTTACAAATAGATATTCATCTTCATCCAGACTAAATGTCAAGTTGTTACTGCTCTCTCTCTCTCTCTCTGTGTGTGAGGGGAAGAGATGGAGATGAAGGAGGAACAGACTGAAAGACAAAGAGAGAGATAGAACATAATCTTGTAATTGATCATTGAACACTGCAGCTTCTGTTACACAGTAAAGCTTTAAAAAAAATAACAACACTCACGGGTGGCCATGACCCACACTGATCCAAACAGTAAACTCCTGTAAGTGTGTCTGTGTGTGTAGATGTGTGTGTGTGTGTGTGTGTGTGTGTGTGTGTGTGTGTGTGTGTAAGTGTAAGTGACGGTAAGTAGGCTACAATATCTGGGTGAAAGTGTGTGCAGCTGAGTGTGTAAGTGCTTCCCTCCCAACCAATCCGGGAGGTCATTACTTATATAAAACAGACCAGAATAACAGACCTGACAATACTCCAGACTTTTAATAGTTATTCTGAGAAAATCGTATATTGTGTTGATGTCTGTGTAGGTTTGTACCTCCAATTCCCCAAACACACTGAATAATGTGTGAGATAATTTGGGAGCGTGGGAGTGTTGTCTTGCATGTCCACCATCAAAACTCCACCTCTTGAATGTGAATGATTATGATCACATACAGATAATCATTTTCCAACATTCAATGATCCCAGCGTGTGAAGTTCTAATGACTTTTATAAAATGATCCATAACATCATTATCTCTGGTTTTGGTTCCATAATTCAGTCTAGTTTCACCTTCACCTTCAAATCCATCATGCCAAGGTGTTGATGCATAGTATAAGAATAAGGGGCGGCTGTGGCTCAGTGGTAGAGGGAGTCAGTCGACAGAAGTCACAACAATTTATCCCCGCTGTTTTTAACAAGCCTCTGTATGAGAGAGGGAAGCAGAGAGGGTTGGAGACTATCGAAGCTTCTACTGTTTTGAGGCTATGCACGTGTATGCAGTAGTAGAGTGAAGCTTGTATTAAAAGTGTTCAAGCTTTGTTTCAATGTCTCAGCATGTGCCCACATAAGCCAGTCTGTGATCCCGTACTGGTATAGACGAGTGGCGATAACAATTAAGTGACTACACACACATTTAAATAAAGAAAGATGACAGTTTTTTTTTTGTCAGAAAACAATACTTACACATGTAGTGAAGGAGATAAACTAAGAGATACGACATCCTACTTTGTCTAAGGGAGGCACCAAAACGGAAACAAAGGAACTACTATAATAGTACATTGCTGAAATGAGACCATTAAGAACATTTCTGTCTCCGCTTGGGCAATGCTGCAATTTACCAGACAAAGAACTGTATATCAATATTTGATGCAAATGACTTACAAGACTGCAGAAGTGGAGTTATTTAACCTCTGAACAGGTGTAGTTTGTTGGTTCTGATGTTGTGGTAACAGCAGTTGTGCAGGGTTGGAGTTTTGCAGTGACCCAATATAAAATGTTTTAGAAGAAGAACACACACTTTATTAATCCTACGAGGAGGAAATTCAATGTTGCACTATGTTGTTGAGACATGCTAAACACACCCACAGGCTGAAATACACACACAAACAGGATCCTATGGTCATGCATTTATGGAGAGGTATCAGAGTGAGGGGGCTGCCCACAGCGAGCGCTCCTGAGCTGGTGGGCTGTGGTGTTTCTAGACTCCATAAGGGCCCCAGGCAAAAATTCGTTGGGGGCCCTCCCTCTAGTGTTCATCACAGTTATGTCTGCCAGTGTCCCCATGCTTACTCCACTTCCTCTTTCTGTTTTCACTCCCCGACAGATAATTCCTCTTCAAAGTTTGTCAATAAAAGTCACCAAAGGTAAATTGTTTTCACAGCAATAATGTATGCAACGCTCAGCAGAGCAACGAGAGTGAGTGCTCTCAGAAGGGGCCCCCTTAGAGAGGTTTCCTACTGTCAATGCTAAATTTGCACATTTTGAGCCACTGCTCTGGTTTAAAATGTGTCAGCCCTCAGGTGCCCCCTACTGGCCTGGGACCCCAAGCGCCTCTTTGGGGGGGTTCAATGCCTTGCTCAAGGGCACCTCGGCAGTGCTCAGGAAGTGAACTGGTGCCTCTCCAGCTACCAGACCAATTACCAGACTTGACCTTCACTGGGCTGATATCCCTGCTACCCTGTTAACATTACACAGTCACATTTACATTCAATTATATTGTAATATATATTATAAAATACCAGCAACTTCAAGATCATTCAATTCACCATTTCCTCATGTGTGCAAACAGCAAGGATTCACTGGTTATCCAACAATTAGGTCTTGACATTGGAGAATTTAGCATCTCGTATGTAAAAGCAAACACTGAGCAGCATCAGATAACAAGAAAATTCCAACAAAGAATAAATTGTTTCTGTGAAACATGAAGCTGTTCAGCCCACGGCATAAATCATTAGAGTTAATGTCTGAGTGGCTGTTAAAGCTGCAAAATGACTCGGAGATAAAACAAACAAGTGTCAGAGCCTGACGAGCACTATGCATGCAATCACACACACACGTGCATTGTTTGTGTGTGTGTGTGCAAGCAATGCCCACATTAAAACCACAGACATAAACACCTAATCAAACACACATCTTTGCTTTTGAACCACACATATCAGACACATCCAAAATAATTAACACAACGTGCAAACACTGATTAGTGTTAACACCCCACCTCAGTCATAAACCATACACGCATATATGCACACAAACCACAACGAAGCATGCACAGACAGTGAAGGGATCCAGCTGTGTTGCGAAGGACAAAACAGGGGAGGAGACACAACACAGCTGGAGCTCAGAAGGTCTAACCAAGGCAAGGCTGAGAGCTCCCAGCAGAGAGAGGAGTAAGAAAGGGTGTACTTGTTTGTCTAGGTCTCCCTTATTGTATTTTTTTTAATATATTGTGACATAATCTTTCAGTCACATTGACAAGACTGATCTTCCAGTTTAGGGTTAAGAGTTTTTGGTAGAACTGAGGGTTGGATTTTAGAGGTTTGAATGTTTAGACATCTCGCAATTTGTTTTAATTAGTATTTTGGCTTTCTCCAAGTTCTCGATTTGTTGAAATTTAGATTATTTTTTAACCCAAAAACTCATACCTAAACTTTTGCAGGGAAAAAACTAATTCTTTGTCACTCGTATTCTGACCCACAACTATTTTTTTGCCACTCCTGGAGCGCTGTACAATTTCAAATACAGAGAGCGGATAGCATTTCTAGAGCTATGCTAGACTTGGCTTTCTCTAAGCAGCCAACCCTGACAGACAGGAAAACACCCTTGAGATCAGTTACAGAGCTAATGTGTACCTGTCAAGGGCCCTAATTACACGCACACACTCATACACACACATCGCAGCTGTCAGTATGTCCAGTTATCCCAACCATTCCCCAGCTGTAAGGCTAGCAGTGTCTAGGGACCTATGCTAACTGTTAGCAGCCTTAGCCTGCAGCCATGCAGCTAGCAGACCCGTGTTAAACATGTCTCTGACGCGGTTAGTGACCAGGCTGTGATGGGAGCCAGCTGGGTCAAGCCTAATGTCTTTACTCCTCGCCCCCAAACACCGGAGATGAAATCTGACAATGATTTGCATTTGAATTACAGCACAGCGCTAAGTCCAGGCTAGCAACGCCTCTGTTTGTGCCAGCTCTAAGGAACACCCACAAGGTTTTAGTTACATAAATAATATTTTTACCTCCTGCATTAATGTAAACTTGTAATCATTTGCAATTCCAAAGGGTTTGATTTACAGTAAGCGCCAGTTACAATTATACTGGATATACCAATTATGATATTTAGACAGTCTGTTATTGTTTTGTATGTGTGGTTAAAGTCCTTTCTCAAACTCCGATATGCAATGTGATATATTTCCAGAAATAATGATTATTTTGGCGGGATTGTTATTCTTGGCAATTTTATGCTTATTTTAGCAACACAAGCTGGGTGGGTGAAGCAGCTTTAAAAGAAGCATAAATCAGCCACAGGAATTAAAAGCCTTGCAGCTCTGGGACTTGGGGATTTGCTCTGTTGCCTTCAAGCAGGAGGGGCCTGGGTTCAAAACACCTGTGTCATCCAGAGGCTTACATTTCTAGCTCGGTCAACCAGATAATTTAGAACTGAAGAAGCCTTTTGGAGGAAAGGTGAACGTCTTCAACCAAGTCCAGTTGCCTTTGGATCAAGCTCGAATTTTCCAGGAAAACCTTCATACACCTGCCTTTAGGTTTGTGTGTACAAACACAGGAGTGAAAAGCATTTATTTAGGTTTCTATAACCACTTATAATATCTACTTCAAACACTAACATCAAAGGATGTCTAAAGTTTTTTTTATTCCTGTGTGTAATTTTTAACTTTAAAAAGTTCTTCTCGGTTTAAGAAGAACTTAAGAGATTCAAAGAGATGACAAGGCAAAAAGCCAATCATAGTTTAGATTTTGGCTTGACACCTTGGGCAGCGAATCAGATTTCAAGGGAGGCTCAGGCCGCCATTTCAACGACGCTCCTGCCTGGGCCAGCTTGGCCCACCTTTTCATGATACCAAACACCCCCTGGAGGACGTGCCCCACAGCTTGAGAATCACTGCTGTGTGTCTCTAGATAGCATTTTTTTAATTGGTGCCATGCAAATAAAGATTGATTGATTCTATTGAGATGGCTACTGGAGGCTTACAAGGAGTAGACGCAGCTACACATTCCGCATTAACAGGGTTTCTTGCCCTAACCTAGTGCTTCTCAAATAGTGGGGCGCGCCCCCCTGGGGTGGCGCGGTGAAGTGTCAGGGGGGGCGCGAGAGGTAGGGGGGGACTTTCAGTATTTTTGTGCTGTACTCAAGCTCGATTGCCCCCCCGCTGCGCCAGCCATTCCCCCACTGGCCAGCACTGCCCGCTGTCACACTGCATCAGGACTAACCTGAGCCTGAGCATGATTACCTCTTGTACATAACGTCGTAATACAGCACACGCACGCTTTATGTTATTATGAATCGTGCTCAGTTTACAAACAGGCGAACTCGAGAAAAAAATAAATAAAAAAGGGACGCGCAGTCGAGTGCGCTTCTGCACATCGGAGAACAGAGAGCATGACAGCTACTTTACTGACTTTGAGGCTTATTTTGAGTCACTTTAATCAGCTACAGCCATAAATTAATTAAAGAAATAAAAGAGACGCGCGGTTGAGTCCGCGTCCGCACATCGGAGAATATGACAGCTACTTTGTGGCTTATTTTGAGTCATTTTAGTCAGATAACGCCATAAAACTCTGGATTTCTCCACAATGAAGGCTGTCAGCGTTGTGTACCCACGTGCTTGTGCTCGTGCATGAAGTGTACAGTGACGAAGCACACCTCTCCAAAGTGTGCCAAAGCCAAGAAGAGTAGCGTGCCTGAGCACGGGACGGAGCGGTCACACTGGCCAAACGAACTGGACTTTAGGGTTGAAGCGTGCTTGGGCACAGTACGGGTTGCCAGTGTGACCGCGAAGTACACAGGAACAACGGCGTACAGAGCTGACGGAGGAAGAGAGATGGAGAAGTTTCTGACAGGATTGAAAAGAAAAGGCGTCAGAGGCAAGAAAAGAAAACCTAATAAGAACAGGAAATACAACGTAATCTATTTTGATAATCAGGTGATTCTGTTGATGACAGAAAATAATTGAGAACCACTGCCCTAACCTGACATTTTTGTGTACGGTTTTTGTGAACCCCCGATCTTCTGGTTGAGAGACGATCAACTCTATCAACTGAGCCACAGCCGCCCCACATCGCAGCTGTATGGGTTAGTTTAGTTTCTTTAAATATCCCAGGTGGTGACTGCTGTGACTGATACATATTTTTTATTATAAATGAGCTTTAATGTCAAAACTTTAGCTACACTACATCAGAGTGTGCTGAACTCCATCGGACTTGACTTTACAGACGTGTGTACCGACTGCCTTCAGCACCTCGAGTGGATTCTGCCTGTATATCAAAGAATAAAACAAAGACTCATAATGGGCTTCTTGCAGTGCACATCAGCTTTACACAATTTCTGACATCTGTGAAATTGTGTACACGCTCTCTGCTTGCAATCATATTGATTAACATTTTGTATTACAGCGTTTTACTACTTCTATAATCCCAATATTTGGTAAAGCAGTACAGAAAAATACAGAGGATGCTGATGCACAGTGCTTTTGTTGGCTGAAACAGTGCACAATACTTATTAAAAATTCAATATTAAACATTATTGTTGATGTCATAATACAGCATTTATTTCAAGGTTTAACGATACAGATGAGCTTTCTCTGATATCCTCCGGTAGACGCAGAAATTCTCTGGTGGCAGTGAAGTGCTTTGAGTGCAGGATGATGCACTGCAGAAGCACTGGAAGCGAAGGGACGCATTTGATTGGTTCTTTCATCCTGACCTCAGGGCAGTGATAGGTTGGAGTTTTCACAGGATTACAGCAGCTAGTGGAGGGATCTCTTTTTCCATTCTTTTTCCGGGCACATGATTTACTGTCTTGGTGTAAAAAACATTTTAATATATATAGCAAAAGGTGCATGCTGGATAAAATTACCAATCATACGTAATACTAAATGATCACACTCATATCTCCGACTGTGGTTTACAAACACAGTTTGCTTTGGAAAAGTTAGGTCAAAATTAGAGCTGTCAGCATTCACTAGTTAATCACAATTAAGAGTCTGAAAAAACGTAATGCATTAATTTCAATCACATGCTATTTTGTCCCTTTAGAGGCACTGTAGATAAGCATCCGCAGTGTCTCATTTCAAACAGTTCAGTTGACGGGTCAAAAGTAAGATCCACCTCATGACATCAAACATTTCAAGTTTTTAACGTTCCTTTTTAGCTGTTTTCATTAGTGTTTGATCAGTAACGAGTTTGTCTTTCTGTGGGTAAGTTGGACCTTCTGATCTAACAGAAGGTCCATACTTTATTTCAAAATAAAAGCAGGGTTGAATTCAAAAAGCAAGTAAAGGTAAAGTACTCTCAGCTTAAGACAATAAAATAAAGCCAATTTTTATTTTCAAATGCAAAATAATATAATGTCGAACATTTGATTAAAATGGGATTAATCAGGATTAAATATTGAAATTTCTGATTAATCACCATTAAAAATTAGAATCTTTTGACCGCTCTAGTTAAAATATATGAGAGCCAGCAGTGTGTGGAGTTTTGTCTGGTCTGTCGAGTCCTGTCCATGGGGGGTGAACTGCTGATGTTGCACAACACAGTACCAGCATGTGAGGCCCAGCAATAGATGATTAAGTTTACTCCTACACACTGCACAGGTTCACTTTAAAATGAGACATTCACCAAGTGAAACGTGCACACTGTTTCAAAACAGAAAGACAAGAATATATAAGGATTATGTTGATCTATTGTCCATTCATAAAGATCCTATACATTATTTCTTTATTGAATGTATCATTATCCTAAGACATGTAGCACACTTTTGTTGATATATTTCCTTTTCGTTGTTATTTTGTTTTCTGCATTGAGGGACGAGGAGAAAAAAAAGAAAAGAATTTGAGACAGAAGTAGTGAAGAGCTTACCAAGAAGACTCATTCTGCTTGTTTGAACCTGTTTGGTTGTTGACAGGTACTGCTTGCTTCATCAGAATGAGCTGTTCTCTTATGGAACCACTTAGGGCAGGAAATTAACTGTGTTTATATTTGTTCAGTTTCTATTTGTATTGCTGAAGGGCACGACTGGAAAAGAGACCTCGGTCTCAGCGGGTCCTCCTCGCTAAAATAAAGGATGAATAAATAGAAATAAATATCAAATAACGTCCTGCTGACATCAAATGTCTAAGAGTGTCCTGTGATAGCTTTGCTGAATGTTTTACATCGGTTCAAATGTTCCCTTGAGATTAATGTTGAACGATATTGTAACAATATTAAAGTGGAGATCGCTGAAGAGAGACTTGTGATAAATCTAAACTGTCTACTAATTAAAACAGCAATAACTATTTATAAAACATCTTTAAACACGTGGATTTAGAAAGTGCTTTGACACACAGCAAAATATAAAAAGAACAAAGCAAAAGAACGAAAAAAACCCATCAGCAAAAGAACCCATAGAACCAAATACACAACAAACATTTATTAACCCAACCATCACAAGAACCCATCACTAGAACCCATCAATAGAACCCATCACTAGAACCCATCAATAGAACCCTTCACAAAAACCCATCACTAGAACCCATCAATAGAACCCATCACTAGAACCCATCAATAGAACCCTTCACAAAAACCCATCACTAGAACAAATTACAAGAACCCATCAGTAGAACCCATCACAAGAACCCAACACTAGAACCCATCACTAGAACCCTATCATAAGAATGAATCACAAGAACCCATGCCTAGGACCCATTCCTAGAACCCATTACTAGAACAAATGACAAGAACCCATCACTAGAACCCAATCACAAGAACCCATCAGTAGAACCCATCACAAGAACCCATCGCTAGAACCTAATTACAAGAACCCATCGCTAGAACCCATCACTAGAACCCATCACTAGAACCTTTCACAAGAATCCATCTCTAGAACCCATCACAAGAACCCTTCAAAAGAACCCATCACTAGAACCCAATCACAAGAACCCATCACTAGACCCTTTCACAAGAATCCATCACTAGGACCCATCACAAGAACCCTTCAAAAGAACCCATCACTAGAACCCAATCACAAGAACCATCAGTAGAACCCAATCACAAAAACCCATCTCTAGAACCCATCCCAAGAACCCATCACAAGAAACCATCACTAGAACCCAATCATAAGAACCCATCATGAGAACCCTTCACTAGAACCCATCACTAGAACCCATCACAAGAAACCATCACTAGAACCCATCACAAGAACCCATCATGAGAACCCTTCACTAGAACCCATCAAAAGAACCCATCACTAGAACCCAATCACTAGAACCCAATCACAAGAACCCATCAAAAGAACCCATAACTAGAACCCAATTACAAGAACCCATCACTAGAACCCATCACAAGAACCCATCACAAGAACCCATCATTAGAACCCATCACTAGAACCCATCACAAAAACCCATCACTAGAACAAATGATAAGAACCCATCATCCATCGCTAGAACCCAATCAGAAGAACCCACCACTAGAACCCAATCACAAGAACCCATCAGTAGAATCCCTCACAAGAACTCATAACTAGAACCCAATTACAAGAACCCATCACTAGAACCCAATCACAAGAACCCATCACAAGAACCCATCATTAGAACCCATCATTAGAGCCCTTCACAAAAACCCATCACTAGAACAAATGACAATAACCAATCACTAGAACCAATTAAAAGAACCCATCAGTAGAACCCATCACAAGAACCCATAACAAGACCCCAATCATAAGAATGAATCACAAGAACCCATCCCTAGAACCCATCCCTAGAACAAATTACAAGAACCCATCACTAGAACCCATCACTAGAACCCATCGCTAGAACCCAATCACAAGAACCCATCAGTAGAACCCATCACAAGAACCCATCGCTAGAACCCAATTACAAGAACCCATCACTAGAACCTTTCACAAGAATCCATCACTAGAACAAATGATAAGAACCCATCATCCATCGCTAGAACCCATCACAACAACCCATCACTGGAACCCAATTACAAGAACCCATTACTAGAAGCCAATCACAAGAACCCATCTCTAGAACCCATCACAAGAACCCATCACTAGAACCCATCACATAAACCCTTCACAAGAACCCATCACTGGAACCCAATCATAAGAACCCATCACAAGAGCCCATCCCTAGAACCTATCACAAGAACCCATCTCTAGAACCCAATTACAAGAACCCATCACTAGAACCCAATCACAAGAACCTATCACTAGAACCCAATCTCTAGAACAAATGACTAGAACCCATCACGAGAACCCATCACAAGAACCCATCACAAGAACCCATCACTAGAGCCCATCACAAGAACCCATTACGAGAACCCTTTATGAGGATCCATTACTAGAACCCATCACAAGAACACCAACAACATGAATAGAGGCAAAGAGGAACAAAGATTAAAGATGGTGTAAATAAAAGGTAGAAGCAATAAAATATGAGAGAAAACCAGGAGCAGAAATAACAGAATAGAAAGGTAAAAAGATATTGAAGTCAGATCTCTATAGCCGGAGAAGTTCCAGGAAAAGGGCTGTCTTTCCTTTCAGCCCAAAGGGTTCAAATACGCCAACACCCAGAATGCACTGCAGCTAGTTGCATTCCAAGGTGACTCCCAAACCGTTCCCTATTGGATAGGCTTGACCAGCGCTTCTGGTGGATGATTTCATGTAAATACAAATCAAGTTTCCATGTGTTGACCTGTTAGAGATCAACATTGTTTAGACAACGTATGTATGTGAAAACAACACAGCGAAATTCACTGCAGCATAACAACCTCACTTCACTTTTCATCATCGTTTGTCGTTGTTAACAGCTGTTGAAAGTCTTTGCAAATGTTTCTTTGTTTATTTTTTCATGAGAGACGTATCTGATGAGTATATTTTGATATTATAATGAAAAAATAAACAAAAAGGCATTTGTGAGTTCTTGCTGTTTTAAACATCTGTTGTAACTATACGCAATCACAGACACCTGCAGCTGAAGGTCACCAGATAAAGATCCCATGTTGTACTAATTTCCACCTTGTATGTTGTCAGTCTGTGAAACCTACAGTATATACCCATAAAATCCCTCATTTCAGCCTCTGCCTGAAACCGTTTGTGTCTGCTGTCTCTTTAAGGCCGCTTCCCCCATTGCCCACTTTCTTTTGATTGGCCAGCTCTCTGGAAGCCTTCCAGGGGGGCAGAACACTGCAGGGCTGCCAGGGTAAGGCTGCTCTCCAGTGCTGGGAGAAGGGAGCCTATGTAAGAGGATTCAACAGTTTATGTGGTGTGAAGCCATCTCGGGAAATTCTTAGTTTCATATTGGTAACCTATCGTGTGATTTGCAGAACAAGCCGTTTAGCCCATACGTTAACGTCATGATCTGAAGCTTTGCAACCGTTTAGTCAATCAATCACTTGTACTTTATTTGTATAGCTCCCTTCATAACAAATGTTATCTCAAGATACTTTACAAAAAGCAGGTAAAAGACTTTACTCATTGTTATATTATTAACAAAGACCCAACATTAATTCATTATGAGCACAGCACTAAGCAACATTTAACAAAGTTAAAGTGGCAAGAAAAAACTACCTTAAGAGGCAGAAATCTTGGGCAAAACCAGACTCATGTGGATCAGCCTTCTGCTGAAACTGTGCTGGGCTTGAAAAGTGGGATAGTGGGAGATGCAGGAGGATTTATGGCTACAATGTCAGAAATAATGGTAAAAGTATTCGTAGTATTTGCAGTAACAACTAAGTATGATAATAAAGTGATCAGTCTAATATTCGCATTCACAACTGTAATGATGATGAAACAGAGATGAATGAGTATGTGAATAGTAGAGTTTGAAGTTGAGCAGCTCTGAGATTCACTGTAATATTTATAATAATGATAATAGATGTGAGGCTGATATTAATAGTTGTATCTCTAAGATTCATTCCTACGTTTAGTTTGGGCATTGAGGAATCTTAACACTATATGTGAGTTTTAAAATGGGGATCAAAATAATAGGTCAACTTCAACATGGCACAGAAAACACTCTTAGTGGAATAAGACATTGTTAATTTACATATAATGCTACGCAGCTGGCTGAAAAATTGGCAAATTTCCCCTTTAAAGGGCCTTTCAGATAGGACGGGTTGGGCGCTTCTTGTCGCTGTCAAGCCCATGTATTGTCTATTTGCTGCTCCACACAACAGTGTATCTGCGCCCCGCCGAGCTCAGCACAGCACAAGAGTTTCGCTTGCCCTACTTCCATGCTGAAGTTAAAAAAATTTCAACTCTGTGACATCACCTCTGCGAGTCCAATAGGAGGGAAGATCAGGTCACAACAAACTTCCCTGAGCTCCAGTTTACAGACCTACTGGGACATTAGAGAGAAATCTCTAGTTTGAAAATAAATGTCGAACAGTTTGGGCGTACCAGGTTTGTTTTAAAAAGCAGCAGAATTGTGTGTCGTGCTTGTGAAGCGGTCATTATAGAGCTGCAGCTACTGGACGAGCATAAACTCTCCAAAATCCTGTCTTGCCCTGAGGATTTCATGAACACACACCCTCTCCTCTTTTGTCATCGTCTCCTCCCCCTCAGCAGTAGAAAGATCAGGGCTTTCTACTGAATAGTGGACAGACAAACAAACTGTGCAGCCAAAAACCATACCGCATGTTAAAGGGAAAACAGTGTTATAGAAGTCCTGCGAAAGCTTCCTTATTTGAACACAATGATGAGCATTGTTAGATCTATGCATGTGTTTGGTCATTAAAAACAAAGCAGCCAGTTTGAACATCACCAACCTTCTTAATATTTACTCCAAGAAAAGCACCAATGTTCATTCCATTCCTTCATAGATACGTCCATATCCTTTCATAGAGATATTTCACCAATAACTAAGTCAAGTAAACAACAATGGATCAGTGCGCCATTAGGAATCATCTGCAAACAAGATTGTTTGAACAAAATATGTTGCCATCCGTTCAGTAGTGGCTTACACATTTCACTACTTAAGTGAATCTACCGGTGGAGCTATAAGCTAAATCAGAGGATGTGGGGGACATGAATGTTTGCTAAATATTTCAATCAATCCAGAAGTTGTTTAAATATTTCAACCTTGAACAAAGTTTATATTGTTTTTCATGCCAAACTTTTTGACTGAAAAACAAGCTCCTTGCAAATGACCTCATTCAACCTGTGGGGATCGTAATGTTAATTTTACAGTTGCTTCACATTTATATTGTGGCTGGTGTCCAGTGATCTTTAACATTTAATTTACTCAATCACTCAGTCATAAGCACGAGTTAAAGAAAGGCAGTGAAGGGAGGTATTAAACATCGTCTTGTGAAAGTCTCTCACACATTTAGCCTCCACAGACTCACTATCTCAACTACAACATAGATTATTTCAGTTTATCAGAAGTTTTTCCCACTGTTTTACTTTAACGAAACTGCAGATGTTACTATAGCTTTACTACGTTTTTATATTGGAAATAACTTTGGCAGCTGTTTAAATGCAGGTGCAGGGTGGAGAGTGCACGTGTGCTGCAGTTAGCAGCTGAATAAAAAGCAGATGGGTCCACTGACAGCCTGCCCTCCCCACTTTGTCTCCTGCACACTCCATTGCATGTTCGATGCACACCGGCCTTCATCCAGGTGGCTTTGCAGTAACTTACACAGAACCTCAAATATATGTGTGTTGTTTTAGAAACCACAGCAATAAAACATCTACATGGTCTCATATGCTACAGCAAACACATTTTTTGGTCAGGAAGCAAACCATGGACTCTCTTTTCTTCTTTGGCTCACATGAAAAATACTTTTGAAGATCAATTTGGCCCCTTCATTTAACTTCAGTAAAATAAATTGTTTCTTAAATTAAAATTATGGCGATGCTTTTTCTCTAAGCCTGTTAAAGAGGACATATTATCCCCCTTCTCCACCTTTTCAAACAGTCCCCTGTGGTCTAAATGAAACATCTGTGCTGTGCTTTGGTCAAAATATAACATGAATCAAGCACCAGAGGAGGTTTGTGACCCTGTATAAACCAGCTCTCTCAGAACGCTCCGTTTTGGTGTGTGTGTCTCTTTAAATGCAATGAGCCCTGTTAGAGCCCGATATGTAACAACTACCCAAAATGTAACAACGACCCGAAATGTTATAAAAAAAATGTAATAAAACCCGAAATGTAATAACTGGTTGATAATGTAACAAAATGCTGAGCCCAAAACGTAATAACTTTTTGCCCAATTGTTAAACTATTAGGAGAAAACATATTTTGCCTGCTCCATAATGTAATAACTGACCCAAAATGTAACAACTTGTTACATTTTGGGCAAAAAGTTATTACGTTTTGGGCTCAGCATTTTGTTACATTATCGACCAGTTATTACATGTCGGGTTTTATTACATTTTTTTTATAACATTTCGGGTCGTTGTTACATTTTGGGTAGTTGTTACATATCGGGCTCTGACAAGCCCCCCTTGAGTTTTCCCGGTAGACATCACTCCTCTGTAGGGAGAATAAAAATGGTGGACCATGGAAAGTCTTGCTCTAGGCTGGGGGTGGAGTCCATGGGTGGAGATACCAGGGGAGGGGATTTTTTTACCACAATCCAACTTGTGATGTCACAAGTTGAGAAAATTTGAAACAGAGCATTTTTCTCTGACAAAGAACTGGATGGGTTTATTTCACATTTTGTGGGTCGGTAGACACTCAGGTTACCCAAATATATGTTCAAAAACACTGTAAAGGTGGATTTTTCATAGTATGTCCCCATTAATGGCAATTGTTATTATGTGTTGGCATCAAGCTAACAAACTTAGATGTATATCCCGGTCCATCTGTGAGAAAGTGTGACCCCTCTGGAGAACAAAGCCCCAGACACCACTAGGCGGGGGAACCTAGTTTGTTAAGATGACGTGCCAGCTCCCTGGATAGAGTGCCACATTTGGAGAGAAAAACAGAGCATTTATTATATCTAAATAAACTGTGAAGAGGTCAGAGCTTGTTCAGGTTTAGGCACCAAAAGAACTTGTTTTGGTTTAAAATTAAATGGATTTGGATTAGGTTGAAATGAAAAGTTAAGCATGACCCAATTTCATTACAGATTCATGTTTCAACAGGTGAAGTATCCCTTTAAATATATTTTAAAAATAAGTAAACTAGTGTAAGATGGGGATGAGATTTATTTTTCATAACCTTTGAAATGAAGACATTTCATCTGAACAAAGGGAAGTAAGCTGGAGATGAGATTTATTTATTGTGAAGTTTTATTTTATAGATCTTCATTTTTCTCAGGTTGATGATATACCTGAAGGTACATTTAATTCAGTATGTGTAGTGTTATAGAAAATCGCAAGACAACCAAGGATTAAACTAATAATCAACATCACCCAAGAAGTGCCGTTACACTAGCTTAAGAAAATACTGTCGAATATGGTTTCATAGATGTTTTCATTAGCAGTCACTAAGAACATAATGATAACTCTTGTGTGTTGGAACCACGTTCATCAGTCTCTCTTTGGTTTGACGACTTTCTTAAACCTTGCATTTAATATCTCTGCTAGCATCCCCAGTTCTCTCTTCTTGCTATCTCTCTTTCTCTAATTTCCTCATCTCCTCCTCTCCCTCTTTTCCAGCTTCACGTCCTCCTCCTCTCCTCCCTCCTCCTCTCCCAGTGAGACTGTGTCCCCTACATGTCTATGCCTGTGCTCACCGGTGTTTGATGTCAGTTAATTTGCTGCAGTGTTGACAGGCGGATGGCTGCTCAGCACAGCATGTGTGCATGTGTGTGTGTTTATGTATGTCATTTTCATGTGTGTGCCTGTATGTTCATTTAAGTGTGAATATGCGGGAGAAAAAAGGTAGGGAGAAAAATGAGTTTAGGCATGTGTCTGTACTCAGGTGCCAAGCATTTGAATCCATGCATAAAGTGTGTTATAACAATAGTTGGTGTGTGTGTGTGTGCGTGTGTGCGTGTGTGTGTGTGTGTGTGTGTGTGTGTGTGTGTGTATGTAGGTTCCCAAGCTGTTCACTGTGGTGTAATTGCTGCGTCTGAATTTGCTGCCCTGGATTACTGCAATTTACTCCCCCGGGAGTGCCGAGCACTGTGGGAAACCATAAGCAAGAGAGTGTGTGTGTGTGTGTGTGTGTGTGTGTGTGTGTTTGCACGTGTGTGTATTTGTGTGTGTTTTAGCTCTGTGGGAAAAGTGTGCCTGCTCAGGATGAGGGCACAATACTGCCTTTTCTCTGCCGTACACGTCCATGGAGTCATATTTAACTCATTTACTATAAGCCTATAGTGTCCTTTAGCATGCTGGAGTCTCCACCTGTTGATGTGGAGCTGATGTAGTCATAGAAGCGTCTGTACAGGGAGTGTGTATTTGATAGTTAGTTACACGGTGTTTGGGAGCAATCCTTATCTTTATTTTCAATATGATCCCTTTTTAGCAAAAAACCTCCAAATGCACCTGCTGCTGAGCAAAACGACAAGCTGTGCAGTGAGAACAGCACCGTCTTTGTGCTGTTTAACCTTCCAACAGATTTCCCAACAGATTCTGACCTTGAGGATCGACAATGTTGCCCCTTCTTTTGTTATTTATGTCAACATACCATAATACCTCCTGCAGCATTAAAAACCCTTCAGTTTGACTTGGCTGGAGGAAACACTGCACTCATTTTCACAATGATTGTCTTGTACTATTGCAAAAAAAAAGTAATACCTTTCGAGTTTATACATACCTGTAGGAGATTTAAAATTTGAACCCAGACTAAGACACCTCTCAAGCAGTAAACCCAACCACTCCACAGCACTTACCACTACACCACCGTTCAGACATTAACAGATTTGTCAGATTATCGCTCCAGTCATCATCCGTATCTCTCAAAAACTGTATGAGAAGTGGACGTAGCCACAATGGTTGTCACCTATTGCTTTGTGGTCAAACATTTTGAAGTCTAGAGTTTGGCATCTTTGCCAGTGCCATTTTGTTTTCTTCTTTATTTTGGAGCCAGAAGGGACTACATCTTGAGAAGAGGGCTCCTAAAGCACTGTAAGCTCCTGGTTCATATCTTATTGGTACACACTGTATGGTGCGAGAATTTCTCTTCTCGGGAGCTTTAAATTGGTGTTGTTTTGACAGAATGAATATGATGGTACAGATCATTGTTTACCCTTGTTTGGTTAGAGTGCACTGGTTGGTGCTAGTTGTCGTCAGGCAAGTCTGTCCTGGGACGCTTTGGTCTTGATGGTTGGATCATGTTCTTCTGGTTCACCATGAATGTTCAGGAAATCCTGAATGGATTTTTTGTCAATGGGCTTGGTCTGTCTGTGTGACCGCAGTGTCAATCCAAGGCTCCCATTTGTAAAAGCTATAAATTCTTTGTGAATGTAAAGGGCAACAGCGCTGAACCCCACACGACAAGGTCATAAAAGTCTGCTGTGGAGTGGACACTAAAGCCCATTGAGAGAAATGCCTTGCCCTCACTAAACCAACCATCACTCTATACTGCCATTGTTCCCAGAATTCCCACTGCTGTAGCCGGGTTACCCTTTAAGCAGCCATTAGCACAGATGTGTTTTATGAGATATGAGTAAGCATTCTTTAAGCCTTTAAACAACATTGTCTTTGGGAACAGAGGTAACCAATGGCGTCGACCAATTTGCATTCATTTTTATTTCTCTGTGTGTGTGTGTGTGTGTGTGTGTGTGTGTGTGTGTGTGTGTGTGTGTGTGTGTGTGTGTGTGTGTGTGTGTGTGTGTGTGTGTGTGTGTGTGTGCGTGTGTTAGTGTGTGTGTGTGTGTGTGTGTGTGTGTGTGTGTAGGGGGGGATCTACTTTTTAAACTAAAGATACTGGTATTGTTATATACTTAATTTTTTCATCAATGATTTTCATATATATCACAAACGTGTAGATATCTAATGTATTTAAATTATGCATTAAAATATGTTAAATAAACTGGAATGGACTGTAGTGTTCATAATCCATCCATCCGTTTGGGGTCACGGGGGGGCTGGAGCCGATCCCAGCTGTCACTTGGCGAGAGGCGGGGTACACCCTGGTCTGGTCGCCAGTCCATCACAGAGCTGATTTAAAGAGACAGACAACCAGCCACACTCACATTCACATTCACACCTACGGGCAATTTAGAGTCCCCAATTAACCTAACGAGCATATGTTTGGACTGTGGGAGGAAGCCGGAGTACTCGGGGAGAACCCACGCTTTCATGGGAAGAACATGCAAACTCCACACAGAGAGGCTCCTGTCCAACAGGGATTCGAACCAGGAACAGTATCGCTGTGAGGCCACAGCGCTTACCACTGCACCACTGTTCATAATGAACTTTTATACAACTCCTTGTAAGGGACTTACTGATTAAAGAAAAAGGGAGCCCGAAGACCCCAAATATTCTGATACATGGGGTATCATTAGCCTTCCATCATGGTCATTTTGTGTAAATGTACACGCAATGTGAAGCTACGAGCAGACTAAAGAGCGCTACCATTAGCATGCTACACAAATCCAGCTCGAGTTGTTTGGTTTCATGCTGGTGCTCAAGGGCGACATCTACTGGTTCAAAAAGTCGCACATTCTTCCTTTAAAGTACAAAACAAAACTTCCTGCTAGCTGTCCTGTTTCTGGGTGACATGCTTTAAATGTCTGTGGCCTATTGTCAGTAGAAAAAAAGCAGCTTTGATCATTGAGCCTGACAAATAATCACACACATTTTCAAAAAAACAAGAAAGCACAGTTACAGTGATACACGGATAACCCTACCACGTTTCAACATTATCAACATAGGTCACCAACAACTGTTAGGATCAATGCAATTGAATAAAAAAAGTGATCTACTCATTGTCTAAGTCATTTAGGATTTTGGGGAAAACAGTCTTTGATGTGTTGATTTATTCATTCAGCTATTGGCGACTGGCATATAATGAAAATCATCTCTGCTCGGCTGCTGCCACATAAATACGCTACAGCCTTTTAAATTACCTCTAACTTATTATTCTTAAATAATAATATAAATACAAATTAATCAATAAGTGATATCTCATATTTATCGTGAAACCCCATCACAGACGGTTGTTTCGTCATGAGCCTGAATTTGACCAAGATTTTCTGCCTGTGAAAAGGACTTTTTTTCTTGTTGCTAAAGTGCTCATGACGGATTAAGCTGGGTCTTTGTAATATAGCAATGAGTAAGGTCTTTTACCTGCTTTTTGTAAAGTGTCTCGAAATAACACTTGTTATGAATTGACGCTATATAAATAAAGATTGATTGATTGATCACAGGGTCCTATTCTGGGTTAAGAGCTACTGAACAATGTAAGCCAATGAACTGAAAAAATTTGCAAAACCTTTTTAAAATCAACTTGTTCGTAGTTTTCAGGACCTAAAGTAGTTTTTTTTTAGTATTACATATTTGCTGGGTTATATCTTGCTTTCTCATATCTCGTGTTTCTCATATCTTGTGTTTCTGTCTGTCTCGTGATGTTTCTCCCACCATGAGAACGTCTCTTCTAGGCACTTTCTCTTCGTTGATCTTTCCCTTCACCCTGCTTGGTGTCCTATGAGCAGTCATCCTGTCCAAACAGCCCTGTTTAGACCCTGCTGGTCCTGGATCATCAGTACCTGTACAAGGCGATCATAATGTGTGTTGGTTGGTTTGAAAACTGGGACAGGCCATCTGTGTGCCCACGCTGGGCATTCAAACTCTGTGGCGCCTGGTGCTAATGGATTTGTTTAAAAGGACCTTGACAAACACAGAGGGATAAAGGCTGCTGCAGCTTTGTGAACAAAACTCTGAATGGTTCCCAAATCTCCCTGGACTCCCGGGACAAGCGTTTGTGCGAGAAATGTGCATTAGCTCATGTTTGTGTGTGTATATTTCCCAAGCCATAGGTCTCTGTCATACGTTCCGTTACTGTGTTGGGTACACTGACAGTTTGTGGCGGCCTGGTAAACAATCATACAAACATCCACATGCTATTCACATGCTATGGTCAGCTGCTGCCACACATAAATGATGAGGCTGTTGGAGAGTCGCTAATGAGGCAACTGTAGCAAATTGTATTGACTCTTGTAAAGTAATCCGTCATTTGCTCTTTAGGTGTTGCAATGAATTAAACTAGCTCACTGACAGCAGCGAGAAGAAAAAAGAAAGAAAAATACTTTGGGGTCGGCATGTTTTTCACATAAGGAGCTCCCTACGGAAACATTAAGTTAATCTATTTTTAATTTTCAGGGTTTTTTTTTGAAGATAGACAGAAAATGTTGGGGCAAAAAAGGCGGGGGTTTACATTCAGCAAAGGGCCAAGGTTGGTCTGAACAAATGTCCGTTGTAAAGAGGACTGTAGCATCTGTACATGGGGCGCTCGACATAACCACCCGGCACCACCATCTATTTCATATTTATTAAAAATCCTTTTTTGATGCCTTTTGAAATGTATAAAAACAGCTGTTTCTTATAAGATTATTAATTATTGATACACTTAACGTAATGCAACAGAAACAAAAAGAAGGGGTAGGAAAACCTACACTGATCAGCCAAAACATTATGACCGCCTGCATAATATTGTGTAGGCCTTCTTCTCATCAGCCCTGACCTGACAAAATATGGACTCCCCTCGACCTCTGAAGGTGGTATATGGTATTAAGTACTGTAAGGGGGTCTCCATGGATTGGACTTGGTTGTGATAAGTCATGTTGCTGTGTTCCTCAAGGCCACTACCATAGTACAGTGGTCCAGTTCTGAGACTCCCGTTCTTATTGTAGGCGCTCTTGGCAGTGGACAGGCATCAGCATGGACACCCTGACAACATGCAGCTACGCAGCTCCATGCATCAAATTGCAATGCACTGTTTATTCTGACAGCAAAATTAGCTTTCTTCTGTTGGATTGGACTGCACAGGCTGGCCTGTGCCGGATTTGTGAATCATTAAGACTTGTCTTCTCATGACCCTGTCGCTGGTTCACTGGTTTTCCTTCCTTGCACCACTTTTGGTTGGTACTGACCTCTGCAGACGGGGGTCATTCTAAAACAGCTGCAGTGTTGGAGACTCTGAGCAAGTTATCAAACCATCACAATTTAGCCCCCTGTCAAAGTCAATCACATCCTTCCCCTTGCCTATTTTTTCCAGCTTCCAACACATCAACTTCGAGGACAAAAACGTTCAACCTCCTGACAGGTGCCATTGAAAAGATATAATCAATGTTATTCACTTCCCTTGTCAGTGTTTGTAATGTTACGGCTGATCGCTGTGTCAATAGTTTTACTTTTTTGTGTTGCTTTTGACAATTTTTTTGATTTGAGATTGTTTAATATGGTTGTTTATTCTTTTAGGGTTCATCCCATTCAGTGTATCTCTCCTCTCTGTTTCCTCCGTTTTCTCATAAACTACAAATACTGTAGGTAGATTCAGCTTAAATCCGTCAGCGTAAAAGAATCAAAGATATATTTGTATAAAGAGTTGCAGACTGTCTTGATAATGAATGAATATCAGCCCCTCTCTCTCTTCTTGTCTCCTTTGCTTTCCTCAGGTTGTGTACTCAGTAACCTCTCAGTTCATTAGTAGTATTTATCATAGCTGGATTCTGCAATCAGTCTATCTACACACCAGCACTCGCCAAGCTACACACCGACGGACAAGTCAAGGCTTGAGAGGGGAAGAGTGAGAGCAGGAGAGAGGGGAAGCTTAAATATAATGACACGTCTATCTTAGTGACAGGTATGAATAGTCGCCTACTCCTGATGAAATTATTTCTTCCCAAGAGACCTGTGTCGCACAGACAAATTTCAAATCCTCTCCACGTCTCTATATCTGCAGAACTTTCTGTACACGCTGTGGGCCTGATCTGAGGTGCCTGTATCTCATTGCATCTGACAGGCAACAAATTATAAGTTATTTGCTGAAACATTCCACTCACCTTCCACACATCCTCCTGTTACAGAGGAGAGTTTGTGTGGAGACGTCCTGCAGAAGGAGTGCAAGAATTACATTTTATAAGATGATATTACCAAGAACTCCCCAGAAATGTAGAAAAAAATGCTAAAAAAGTTCAGCAAGTAATATCCAATTTCTTCTAAACTTAAAAACTATTCCAAGTTTGTTTAAAAGTTTCTCTTCCTACCACGTGTTGATCAAACTGACTCATGTAGTCTCAACTCAACGTCAACTTTATTTGTACCCGAAGGGCGATTGGCTTTGTGGCAAGGCAGAACAAGACAGTAAAAAGACAAAGGACAAAAGTACATCCAAAAAGCTAACACGGTAAAAATGCAAAATGCAAGAAGCACTGAATACAGCATCCCCCGAGAAACAACCGAGATCATGTAGTGCAAGGTGAGTGGCGACGAAACAGATTTGCAAAATTCATTTTTTCTAAAGAC
Organism: Tautogolabrus adspersus; assembly: GCA_020745685.1. Classification (NCBI taxonomy): domain Eukaryota; kingdom Metazoa; phylum Chordata; class Actinopteri; order Labriformes; family Labridae; genus Tautogolabrus; species Tautogolabrus adspersus. The sequence goes on along the minus strand of CM036538.1, from coordinate 5,103,486 downwards.
ATTAATTATTAATTACACAAGACAGTGTTGTTGCTGTAAGGATTAGCTTTGTGTTTGTTTCTCTATCATACATTTTGCATCATAATTTAAGTTATTAGTTACATTAAACGCACTGTGTGTACATTTCAACGCCAGAGGTGAAACAAAAGATGACATCGAGGCTCATGGGGAATCATGGGAGTGACTCTCTCTGCCTCCCCCTGTTTACCGTAGTCAAGATGAACGTGCAAAGCCGACCTGAGGAAGAGAATATGTTTACCGACAAGCTAATTTATCCAAGTATAATTTACGCAATGTTTTTATCACAGCAGCACATACAGCAACAGTACGATAGCTTTCAGTCCCAATTCCCGCTTCCATATCAGCGGTCTTTGACGTAACATCCGATGTTTCCACGGCAACGATAAACATGTGGTGTCTGTCATGGAGGCTGTCATGGCTGCTACCACGACTTCACACGTCCCCTTACAACTAAAATTGCAGATTTCTCTGGCTTTAATATCTGTTGGAAATAAATGAGGTAATGTAAGTACTCAACAACAACAACAATATATAACATAGGTTCAGTCAACTTTTAATTAATTGTAGATATTTGAATGTACAATTCTCATGAAATTCTTCGTATTGTCAGTTTAAAACAGATCTACTTTAAAGGTAAGGTAGGTAATTTCCTCCAGATACACTTTTTAAGATTTTGGTTGAAACTGTCTTTAGGTCCTGACAGAAATTAATAATTCATGTGCTCTGAAAAAGAAACAAAGAAAATACGTTATCTGTAGCAGTTGTAAACACGTAAAAACTTCGACCAATGTCTGCACTCAGTTCGAGTTTTATGAACCAATCATGCCTCCCTGTCTCCCTGCTCGGATGCATGCACGAGCCCACACTCAAAGCATGAGCTGAAATCCGCTTCTGGACCAATGGTGCTAGTGCATGTAAGTGAGGGGCGCGGCTTTTGAGGGAGCACAGAGGGGAGGGGGTGGGTGAAGACAGAGCACGGAGAGAATGCTACTTTCAAAATCATAATAGTTTTTGAAAATTACCTACCCTGCCTAGGTTCATAGTAAGTCATAAATGGACTGCACTCATATCGCGCTTTCAGAGAACATGTCAGTGGACCCTTTCTCACACACAGCCACACATAATGCTTAGTATTCAAAATGGGACTCTAAATGATTGCTTTGTTAATTGTATTTAAGCGCGGCAGAGTGTTGTTACTCAGGATGATGTCATCAGTCATGACAGTGGGAACCAATCGGTGGTGACATCAGGATACTCCCAACTTCCCGTTTCCTGTCAGACATGGAAGAGTAAATCAAAGGAGATAAAAAAGACTGAGTATTCCTCTGTCTGTATTTCCTCTTACATGTTTGATCGATGATACTTTTATAACAATCCATTAATGCTTTTTTCCCTTACACAATGTTACATCATTGTGATATTGCGGCTATTAATCTAGGCTGCATGAAGATAACATCAGTGTGAAACATGTTAAACACTTGTCATGACTCCACCTTTAGTTCTCAGTTTACAATCTGTTGCTCACTGTGTTTTCTGCCTTCACTTAGCCAGTCCAGATCAAGCCACTCCCTCTTGCCCTGCACTGACCCCTCAGTCTTTTATAACTTAAACCATCCTACCAATCAACCAACCAAGTTTTCTGCAAAACCCGGGGATGAGGTACCACCAGTCTCACAGGACTGGCAAACAACAACCATTTTTCTGAAGAGTTACTAATGTCATTCTATATCAGAGTGATTAGTGCAGCCTGAGAATAAAGCAAGCGGTAACCTCCGGTGTTGGTAAATGAAGCCAGTGCAGAAGTGTAAAATCCTGCAGCGAGTCAAGTGTCTGCTTGAGACTATCTGTAGAAGCACCAGAAGTCACATACACAGCCCATTAAAACAGCCTGTTTTAACAGCAGAAGTTAACACGTTTACTGTAATGCCTGGTACAAAAAAACAAAATTGGTCTGATTAGCTCATGTCTCGATGGGCACACACTATACAGGGGGTGAATTTTTGAATAACTCATCCATTTCGATTTTATGAAGGATGAGTGGTATTTACAATAAGGCACGTAGCTGACCTGATTGACAGACCGGCATGATGTGACGCCTCAGCTCCAGCTCTCAGCCTGTTGTTAGGTTGACTGAAAGTTATGGTGAGACAGGATTTCCAGCATGGCGGCGCAGACAGCCATCCATGGGACTCCAAAGCCCCCTGCAGTAACTGATTGGGTGACGTCACTCAGGCTTTGGTCCATTAATGTTTACAGTCGATAGTATAGAAGGGACACCGTTACATCCTAATGGCCTATATGAAAGCATCATCAACCTCATCCTTGGCTCTGCCATAACTAAGTGTTGACTCCTCCCCCCTGTAAGCTGCTGAGATACAATAGTGTTATAATCAACTTGTCCTGGTTGCAATCTTTGTTGATCCTCTCGTCTTCCACTTTTTAACATTTAAATGACTTTTTAAAGAAAAAAGACAAGTCTCTCAGAACATATCTGGAACAAACAAGAACTCAAAAGCTACTCTGTCAAAAGGTAGGAAACCACTCCCCAGGTACACAGTATGACTCACAGCAGGGGATAAAATGTTCGATTTTTTGTACCGACAAACCTACGTCTGTGGCCTAAAACCCTGCGTCTACAGGATCAGGCTAAAAGGCTGGTGAGGTTCCTGAGTTCCAGGCATAGGTGGACATTCTCCTTTGAGAGGTAATTACTGTTTATGTTTGAAAAAATCTAAGCAGGGACAGGTGGTAGTTCTGTTAGCTGATAATAAATACATCAGGAGAAAATGCTATTACTTATTATGAAATAAATCTGGGGCTTTGAAGACGCTGCACCTGAACTAAAGTAAAGCTCATTCTTATTTTTCGGAATTGCACAAGCAGACACAGACATCCCAGATGTGGAGGAAGATGAGGGAACGAGTGTGCAGTTCGTGTGTGAGGGTGATAGAAGATGAATTTCGTGGTCTGGGTTTTTGTCAGTGAGGGCTGTAAGCTTTGTGTGTTTCAGACTGCAGACAACATGGATTTGGTTGTTAAGTGTGTCTCAGTCACAGCGAGTGTTGCAGAGTGAAAACAGGAACTGAGACATCCAGCTGACACGACACCATTGGCACTGTCATTTATTTTTTTTATACAGAAATTGACTGCATATGTGTGTATGAATTTGTGCGCCCTTGGCCTAAGTGCTCACATATACTGATTGTGTCCTCAGACTGAAGAGCTCATCGTGATACTCAGTATTTAAGGATGAGAGTGTGTGCATGCGAGTGTGACTTGGCTAGTTGTCCCTCTTTTTGACTTGCTTTATTAGCATATGAGAGGCTAATTGAAGCCATTTGCAGGAGATGCTGCCACTTTAGAGACGTTCCAGAGGGTTTTACAACCTCACAGCTGGTTCCCATTGTCTGACATGTCAGTTGGGAGAAGAAAGGCGGTCAGACAGAGACAGAGGAGGTGAGAGCAGAGAAAGGAAGAGTGAAGGCACTTAAAAGCTCCAAAGTATCCTCCTTAACCAGCACCAGAACACACTGACTCCCAACTGCACCAGGACAACACATACCAGGCTGCAGTCTGCTTCACACTGGTCCAGTTCTGATGCTGAATTATGTGTGGAATGTCACACATATGTTGACCTGTGATAAACAACAGATATTTTATTGTTTAAATATAGCAAAACCATGTGTTTGTCCTCCAGTTGATTTTTCTGTTTAAAGTTGCACACTTGACTTTGGATGTTTGTAGATCCAAACCTGTTCTCTTCATGACTTCAGCGTACTAAAATCCTGCAGCATGATGTCACTTTGGAGCAGACATGGTCATGGACACTTCTTTAGTGCTTTGTGCAAAATGAATGATTGGATGATAAATAATTGAAGTCTTCCTGCATATTGGGGAATGTTTGAAAAATAGTTAAGTTCTTTCTTGACAACATTTTTATCCATCAATGTTCTACAAAGATTAAATTGTCTAATTTGTTTCATATAAGGTCGAGGTCATTCGGTACGGCTACATGATGACTAAATAAATAGATCGATTGTTCAAACAAAGTCTAATTTCTCATAGTTGGACTAATACAAAGAATATTCTTAGACTAATATACCGCTTATACTAGTATAAAGAAATTCCACAATTTCCCAGTTTGGGATCAATAAAGTAAATCTGTCTTTCTAATATACCCAGAAAATGTGGTTGGGGGTCGATTTTCTCTTGACTTGCATGTGTAAACCTCAGTCAGCCAGTACTGGCCTATGCGTTCTGCGCATACTCCTCGTCTCCCACGCTGAGCTTTGAACCAGAAGTCAAACTGCATAAATGTGTAGAAGAAAGTCCGGAAGAAAACAAGACAGAGGTATCAACATGGCGACTGCTTCTGCAAGAGCATCCAAATCTCGCTCCGTAAGTAAACGTATAATTGGCTGCTTTGAAGGCCATGCCAGACACACTTTTTTTATTTTTCTGGCAGGTATTCTTGTTTTTCTGACTGAACTCAAAGCAGGTATGTTAAGTTAAAAAAGTGCATGATAACATATGAACAACAGTTTGATCTCTCTCTCTCTCTCTCTCTCTCTCTCTCTCTCTCTCTCTTTCTGACAAACACAAAATGTTTCTCCTCACCATCTTTATTTATCACTGTGCCGTTGTCACAAAGTTAAAGCCTCAGTTGTTTGTATATACACAAGTCTCAACCTGTGTTGGCAAATAATGCGTTAACCTGACAACATGGTTGTCCATGGTGATGGATGTGTGTGTGTGTCTGTGTTTGTTATCCAGATACTTTATGTTAGTTTACCTAAGGACAAGGAGTCATTCAGGATCGAATGTGTCAATGAAAAATTCTACCTGACTCTTTCCCCTACATTCTCCGTTATCTGACACTGTTAAAGTATCTCCCTGTTTGCCTCCTCCTGAGTTTCTCTATAACTAAAATAATCTGTGATGAAATGGTATCTTGCACCACTTTTCTAGTTTCTACATGCTCCAAACTATTGACAGCATTTAAGGAATTTTGGATACAGTTCCTTACCTGCATTTTTTTTAATACTTCCAAAAATATTTCTCCTTTGGCCTCTCACACATGTTGATCTAAAAGAGATTTACAACATGAAAACTGTTGCTCTGAAATCAGATTGCCACGTTTGGATGGAACCTTATTTTAAAGCAGAAAGGATGAAAGCTAATGGGTGTGTTGAATCTCTCCTTTATTTGGACACAATGTCCTGTTCTGTTTATTCTGTAAGCCTACTTTCACACTGATTCAGGGAGATCACAGGTCTGGTTCTCAGTAACTTACACCCTGCAGAAGAAAGTCCTGAACAAACACCCACACACAGACGTATGGAAATCCCTCTGAGCTCACACACTTTCCGTCTCACACGTCACTTCCTTTCAGTAAAGGCAGTCCGGCAGGTGCATGCACACACACACACACATTATTGTCGATGTAGTGATTAATATCCTGGGCGACCACTCGGAAACGTCCAGGCTGAACTTTGAGGTCCTCCCTCACAGCAGAGATAACAGAAGTGTGTGCCTGAGTGTGTTTGAATGTGTGTAATGGACATGCATGGCAGCCTTACACTTTCCAAAAACGTTCTAAACCCCCGACAGATGCACACTGACAGATTTCCACCCTGATAGTGTTGACTGTTTTACAGTATGCACTAAAATGTAATAGTTTCCCACAGGAGTGTGTGTGTGTGTGTGTGTGATTCTGTGTATTTGTGTGTGTTATCATTGTAATGGGTGGCTCTGGGTGTTGCCTCTGAGCCACTGTGAGGCTATTTATACAGCCTCTGCGTCAGTTCCATTCCCAGGCTCTGAGAAAAAGCTTCTTTTTGGGTTTCTGTTGATTATCTCAAAGTGTTTCTAGTGCTGTGATGCAATACTTAAGGCCTCAAAGAAATGATTTTTCAAGTAAATGAAATGTCCATTACAGTCAATTATTTCATTTCCTCCTTTGTCTGATCACCGGTCATATGCCGGCTTTAAATGGAACCTGTAAATCGTGTCGGGTAATAGTGTGCAGGAAAGGCTTGGTGTTCAAGTGTTAACCGTAAGGGAGCACTGTTAATATGGATCCCAAAAGATCGCTTACTCTTCTCCTGGCTTTCTTTATGGTAATCCTAACATTACATTATTTCTTTGTGTTTTAACGCCACGTGGAGGAACAAGAGACAACACAACAAAGGTGATGATCTAGATTAACACTTACACCATAGCTCCATTTCGTCATCTTACACGTCACAACTCGCGAACGTGAAGCTTTCAGAAAGATTTGACTTACGATGTCATGAATACCATGAGAGGGGGGCGTCATGTGATCTCTTCTCGTGAACACACTAAACATTACCCCATTTGAAGGCACTGTTAAACCCAATGATAACTGTGTTATTACTGTGATTCTGTTTACATTTCTATGTTCTGTGATTTTCAGTGGTGGCTGATTTTCTGTACTTCCAATATGAATAGTTAAATTATGACTCTTCATTCTTCATGTCATGCTTTGCTGATATCAGTGATTTAAAGTTGATGCATCTATAAAAAGAAAATTATACAAACTACATTTTAAAAGACTTTGCAGTTTATTCTGACGTTCACCTCGGAGCATCTGGTTTGAAATCCTTCAGCACCCCCCCACTGAAGGGACAAAACATTTCAGCAAATCAGACATCAGATTTGAGTTGTGCAATGAAACGACTGCAACTATCCTGAAACTAGTCCTTGACCTTCACTGATGCCACCATTTAAAAGTGATGCCATGGTATCCAAGGCAACTGAGGGCCAACAACCGTGGGTGATAACGCAGAAGAAACAGGATGACATAATGAGTTACACAGTAGTTGTGATATACACATAACACACGTTATATCATTTCAGTGTGCGGACGGACCAACCAAAATGTTTCACACTCATCTTCTGCCTTTATGTTTGATTTAACATATCTGCTTTACCGTGACCTCTAACGAGAAAAGATTTTTGAAGGTAGCACTCTCCTTTGGATATGTTGAAAAATGTCACTGACTTTAATATGTCACAATTAAACATTAATGCAATTCTTCCCTGACATGTAATTGGTTGTTATTAGATAAACACTTTAAAGACAGTTGAACCATGAACTGTGAACTATTTTCTGCTTTGTCTCTATTAGTGAGCAGCTGTTGTCGTCTTGTAAATATTGTATTATAAATATTATTTCACCTTGGATGGATTGTGAGGGCTACACATGAGTGGTTGGTTAACTGCCTGTGTACCTCCCACTTCTAGCAACCAATCAGAGAGGACTCTCTGTGAGTAGGAAGGTATTTCATTTTTTCAAATGCCAGTGTTGCCAGATGTAGAATTTTTCCCTCTGTATGATGTACGAACAATAATTGCAGAAAAGGCCAAATATACGAAAATTTTTGCAATTCCAATGTCCCCTCAACCAAATGATTTGAGAGCAACCAATTTCATCAGCACCTCACAAGCACCCCCCCGCTCTGCTGCCAGGCTCTACCTGCAAGATAAATCATCACAGTTTGATGCCCTGTTAATGTCAGACTGTAGGGAAACACGTCAAAGCAACTTAAGATGCTACTAGCTCAGCTACACAGCGGCAGAGCAGTTCTACACTTACATTAATCTGGTGTGCAGGTCGTAGTTTTGCCATTCAGTGTTATATTTTGGACCCGTCTTGTTTAAAAAAATATATTATGTACAGTAGTTTTTAAGTAAAATAAGATAATTTTAAAGCTGCAGCTGGATATTGCTGTATTTTCCATCTGGCAACACTTGTACCTGTACTGTTTGACTCTGAGGAAGTTGCAGTGTGCATCCAAACGTTAGTCCTTTGCACCTTGATAAATTGCCTTGAGTGAAATCGTGTGCTCCATTACTGTGTTTGGATTCTGCCTGTGTGAAGGAGTCCCATCTTTTTAAAGTCTAAGGTCCTTTTCTAAAAAGCACCGACCACCATCTGTGGAGGGGTTGAAGTGCAGGAGAGTCCTTCTTTTATTTCTATTTATGAAACACAGGCAGAGTGCACTCTGCGAGATAGCTGGCTACTTCCAGCTGACGTCAGCTACCATCTATCCATCCTGTTATTTAGCCTGTTTCTAGCCTCCTTACTTTTGATAGCATAGCGTAGCATCCTATTTAATTTTGGCAAAGCAGACTATGTGAGTTATAGCCTCTCATCAGGGTCATATTGGCAGTGGAGCAGACAGTATGTGATGTCTCATCTGCCTCATATAGTCTCTTTTAGGGAATTTATGATACGAGGGGGAGCAGATAAGACAACATGGCAGCGCTGTGGAAGTGACTAATGATAAGAGCACAAATTTTTAACATGAATATATCTTAAAATAATTACTTGATTTACTGTTAATATTAAGAAAATTGTGTCATTACTTTATTTTCTCTTCTGGGGAAGGAACACCATGCCCCACACACTTAATGTGCACCCTGAGAGTTTTGGCCTGCAGAACAAGATGAGATAATAAAATAGCTATCCAGTATATAAAACATGCCTCCCATTGAGCTCAACATCTCCAGGAGTTTTCCTGGCACCTCTGGCAGCTGTAATGTAATCTTTGTGATTGTCTTTAGGAGGCTAATATCTCCAGTGTGAGTGAGAGCTGGACTCCTGCTAATAAGGCTGAGTGAGAGCAGTGTTTAGACAGTGGGAGAGTGATCGCTCTCTGGCACTGCTCCCTGTGATTTATGACCTCCTTAATGAGTCTCTCCCCCCCCCCCCCCCCCCCCCTGTGCGTGTGTGTATGTATGTGTCTGTAAGCTTATCACCAGCATATATGTGATTTCGCTCAAGCACCTCCTTAAGTTTCACCCCTCTCCTTTGGCCGACACTTGCAGTAAAACTTAAGGGACAGAATCACTTTAAGCTCTGCAGGTTCTGAATGCTACAGTAGGTGGCATTTTTCAGGTAAAAACCAGGCAGCAACCTCCGGTCTTGAAAAATGAAGCTAATGCGGAAGTGCAAAATCCTGCAGTTCATCGAGTGTCCGCTTGAGGCTGACTTGAGGAACACCAGATGTCACATACACGTGACTGGCAAAAAAGCAGATTTAAGCTTACATTATTCGCAGCTGGGCGCGATGTAATGGTTCGTCAAGAGGCTTAAACCCCACCTCAGCTTCGGCTATAAAGGCCCTGACACACCAAGAAGACGGCAAAGAACTATTGGCGACGAAGGCCACCTGTGCTGTCTGCGCACATCGCCTTCTGTCTTGGCCAAAAGGTTGCACAAGAACACACCTCAAAAACTACAGCTGACGGCCAACCACCATGTTCGTTCTGGGCATGCGTGAGAGGAAATAACTCTCCGTGCCAGCAGGCGGCGGTAGTCTGTAATCGTCATTCCAAAAAGGTGAAACCGGGATAGGACGAGGAAGAATGCGGATAAATAAACCTCTGTCATGATACGTCGCTCAACACTCATTACGACTAAATGACAATAATGTCTGATAAAAAGTTGAAAATGGCACTGGTGTTGTCAGCCCTTGGTCTTTTATTAGTGGAACAAGAACAGAAGAGGCGCTTCCATTTTTCTTCTTATGCACTGGCTCTACAGTTTCGCTTACCAGAACAGCCAATCAGAGAGATTCCTACCCCCAACACGGATTCAACATGTCGAATGTTGAATGACGGAGCCGGACACACCGCAAAAACTAGGGCGATGATCACTCGCTGACGGTCCAACTAGGACCGACGGCCGATGATCTCCTCTGTGTGTCAGGGCCTTAAGCCTGTTGTTATAGGCTGACTTAACGTTAGGCTGACTTAACGTTAGGCGGACTTAACGTTAGGCTGATTTAAAGTTAGGCTGAGACAGGATTCCAGCATGGCGGCAGCTGCCGATGAGCCTCCGGAGCCCCCTGCCATAATAGATGGCTGACGTCGCTCAGGCTTCGTCCATTTACAGTCTATGGTAAACACACAAAAAAGTTCCTTAAATTCAAGTTTTATACATTCCACATTGAAGGAAAAAAAATCTTGGAGTGACAGTGCATTCCACTGAAGGGTGAAAGTGCGAGCAATGAGGATACAGCACACAAAGTGCCAGGAAAAATCTGATGGGGCTACTGTCATATTTTGGATACTCACAGTTGCATCAATACTTAGTATTTGTGTATCAGTTGCAGCAGAGTAACTTTTTTTTTAGCAGTACTGTGCAGTGTTTCAGCATCAACAGAACAGGCTGACACACACATGACAGGCAGACAGATACATGCACAAAGTTATGAGACAGAACAAGGTGAAGAGAACAGCTGCAGTGGGATCCAAAACCCACAGATTGAGGAGAAATCATAATAAAAAGTCTAAATTAAGACGTGGAGCGATGTGTGTGTGATGGTGGAGTATTGGGCTGTTTGGCTTGGCTGTAGCTGCCTTGTACAGCATGGCAGCCAAGCAGTGCCGACCTTGTAACCACACAGGCTGAGTTTGCAGCAGCTGACTCTCACTGTGCTGCTGCTGAGTGGTCCTAAAACCTCCCAGACCCCTGTCACTGACCTGGCTCAGCCTGCACTCAGACCCCTTCTCTTGCGTAATCTTTCCATCTTCTCAGATACACTAATGCTGAGCACAATTTCTTTCAGATCTGCTGCATTTCTTCACGATTTAAATATTGCAATAAAGGAATAAGATGATCCATTGTGAGGAATGGAAACCTCTTCTGTGCTGAAGGTTTGCTGCAGAGATTAATCTCCTAATGTTATTTGGAAAATACAGATATGATTAAGAAGTGCTTTTTCTCAGACTTGTTCTGACCTATGTGCAGTGGGAATGAAAACAGCTTATGTTGCTACCTGAGAAGCCTCACTGCTGTTATCAGTGGTTTGGCACAAAGCCCTTTTGTGTTCAAATTAGATTTTAAATGAACTACGCCATCTAGCCACATGTCCTGGAGGTACACCGTGGTGTCTGTATTATGTGTAGTGGCAGAGTACAGTATGCATGTGTGTGTAGTGAAGTCCTTGATTCAGATTTTCTAAGATGGTCATCAGTCTAAAAAATAAACCCTGCACAGAATTTCTATCCCTCTTTTGATTTTTTTCAGCCTCTCATCAGGGTGATTTATAGAGCGCCTGTACCCACGTGGAGGTGGATCTGTTTGAAGAGAAATCTAAGGTATGCAGCTCCAGTCCTCCATCATAAATTCTCCATGTGGCTCGTTGAGGTTCAAGACCTCACACTAAGGAGGGGGAAAGAGAAATGAGACACAGAAAAAGATCTGGAGATCCTTTAAATAGAAGCAACACTTTTGTGAAACCATTAGCTAGTGATTAATTGATAAAAAGCTTTTGTTTCTTTGGAAAGCTATCACACAATAACCAGGTTTTAAGTTGTAGATGTTAGTGTGACTTTAATGACTAAAAAAGCTATTTTTTGGGGCGCCGGTGGTATAAGGGTTAGTTCCTGCGCCCCATGTACAGATGCCATGTTCCTCCAAGCGGGCGGCCTGGGTTTGAATCTGACCTGTGGCTCATTTTTCGCATGTCCCACTCTCTGTCCCTGATTTCTGACTCAAGGACAGTGGATAGAGTCAGAAATCGGGGAGAAGGAGAGTGGAGTGGGGAATAATAACATGCATGAAAGAAGCCACAGGTCACTCAAACCCAGTCGCCCGCTTGGAGGGCTATAGCTACCGTACATGGGGCACGACCTAACCACTAGGCTGCCGGCGCCCCTATATATAGTTATTATATTTAATATCTGTCATCGCTGCCATACAGTCGGCGTTCAACAAAACGTTTTGCAGCCTGTTGCCAAAAGAGTCTTTGTTTACATTTTTCACTGCGTATCACATTGAGTGCTTTGTTAAACATTTTAAAGAAGGTAGGATAAGACCTTTTTACGAGCAAACACTTTGCATGCATGTACAGGACAGAATCAACGAGGCTGCCAGAACACACAAAGTGAAACTCACATTTGATTAAAATAACTTCAGGACAAACACAGTTTTGTATAATCTTTGGCTGCTGTACAAATGTTATCTACTGTTATAGTATTCTACACTGATAGTCCTTGAAGCATTACAGGGATTACAACTACCATTTACAGTACCATCAGCTTACTGTAAGGCAGTATGAGACTCCTATCGAGGTATAACTTGTAAGTTGGTCAGGGGCAAACACTACTTCATCTTTGGTTGTTTTTTCTAACTGAGAGACTCAACACTGACACTTTTAAAGAACAATAAGACACTATCCACACTGTTTCTCTCAACCGGCCCTCTGAACGTAACTGTTATGCTAGCCATTCCAGGACCTACACAAAGTTAGGATGCCAGAAAGGGAGGGAGCCGGCTCGGGCATTTGACCCCAACAAGAACTTGTTAACAAACTTATTTCAGTCGACTCCAGAGGCTGATGGGAGCCAGGCAGAGAGAGATAATGTTAGCCAGGAGGCTAGCGCTAACAGTACTGATCGAATGTGCACACCTTGGTCTAAATCATATCCTGGGAGGGCCCATTCACTGGGACTTTCAGGGGCCTATTCACTGGGACTTTCAGGGGCCCAGGCGTTTTTGCAATCGGGCCTGTAGGGAGGTTTAATTTTTCTGATCATTGCGTCCCAAATTTGTTTAAACATGGATTGCATAAAAAGGGAATATAGCCTCTGGTTTGAAAAGTGAGGCCCATTCAGAGGCAGTGTCTTAAACCTGCATTATTTCAGATGGACATCAAGCGAAGACTCCAACCAGATAGTAAAATCACACTATTTCACATTTTAGGGTCTTCATTGTGTGTATCAAGTCTTCTTCAATACACCATGATAACCATTTTGTAATGAATTGGTCCCATTTTGGGGTAAAATAAATAAAGATTAAGCTGTATATGATTTAGGGTGTGGCTTCACATGATTGACAAACGCCTGTGATGGTAACCTACCATGTCTAATTATATACACCTCTGGTTCAGAAAAAAAAACACAGGATGGGGACGACCAACTTACTTACATCTGAGTAAAAAAGTGAAAGTTAAAGATTTTGGTGTGCAGTCCTGAATACTTTCAATAGATTTGTTGGCTGAGGAGTCAGCACCCTTATACGTTACTGAAGGTGAGCGCATTTTTTTATGTACTTTCTGGACGACCAACTCACGGCATCAAAAGGAGATGTTCAAAAACAAATGTATGACGTCACTGTGGCTGTGTCAATGTTTTTTATTTTAAAGGTCTTTGGGGCTAAAACATTAGTGTTGACATATTGCAGGGTTTTTTTTATGTCCGCTCTTAGATAAATTGAAAGCAGTTAAGCCTCAATGATGCCTCAAATGTCAGTGTTTTCCCAGCACTACATCCAAGATCCAAGCATCAGATCTGACACTGACCCAGGGGAGCCTTTGACCACCTAAACAAACTGTTACTAACCACTCTAACTTAAACCCTGTGTGACTTCTCCCTGTGCCTCTTCTTCTCCCTGTAACACTATGTTCTTCTCAATTTTCTCCCCCACCCCGCTCCAATCTCGCTTAACTATTTTTCTCTCATCAGCCGCCACCTTCATTGGCTTGTTCTAAAATAAACTAACTAACCCTGCTTGTGAAACTCGATCCTGCACAGCACAACACAGAGAGAAGTACACCTCATAAAGGGCTTAAGGGGGTTACGAACTTCAAATAGAGAGTGGGGTTTAAAGGCCATGTCTGTTTACTTATAACCCTCTCTGCAGCTCTTTAGATTCCCACCACTTCCTAATTCAATTACAGAAGCACTCTGCAGACAAGGCTGAATCTTCAAGAAACACTCGGATCTGGAATTTCCCTCCGTCCTACAGACTAACGTTACAGGGTCGTTGGTGGTTTTGTGGGAGTCATGAAGGCCTGTGAGTGGAAGGTTTGACCTTGATATGTTTGACAGTAAAAGTTTGGATGTTGAAAGTCCATAAATTGAGAAAATAACAGAGATAAAACCATTATCTGATTCATGGAGGGTTGTATGTGCTCTTCTAAGCACCTGGTGTCTGGTCAGTATCCAAGGAATACTCATCTGGAAGATTGGATGCAAGTTGTTTTAAATGTCTCGTTTATATTGGACAGAACCGGACAGTCCCTGAGCACTAACACATTTCTTAAACTGTAAATTTAAAAAGGTAACTAAATACAGAAAAAGGACGCCAAGAGAGTTAGACTAAACAACCCATACCTTCCGGATGGCTTCTGCTAAGGGCTCTCACAGCAAGTGCAGCAGTGTTTCCTTGAACCTCAGCTCCGAACCCTGTGGCTCTGATACAGTATGTAGGGAGGAAAGCTATGGATTTGACTCTTGGTTCTTGTTTTTTATCTGTTATTAGGACGTCCTAGTAATCAATTCCCAAATGGGTAGCCTTTAGTACAGGTGTAAACAAACCCAAACACATCCAGCTAAACTACGTTACACATGTTTACTTACTAATGTATTTACAATGCAATTCTTTTTAACTCATCTGTGCATGCTTAGGCAGGTTTGATGTGGAGCTCCTATTCTCTGGGCAAACAGCGTACGCTGCATGCTAAAGCTGTTGACTTCTTAGTGCCTTGAGCTGAACTGGAATCTAATGTTCTTTGAGTTGTAGATGCAAAAAAGGACTCACAACACTAAAGCTCCCAAATCTATGCGGGCCAATAGCTGTGTGTCACGCTGCCCACTCCTCTCACTTGTTGTCTTAAATTGAGGAGAGCTCCATAAGGTTTATTTACTTATCAGTATTCCATCATTTTCTTTAAATGCAGGATTATGACCTGAAGAGGGAGAAAGGCTGTTTAAAAGGTGCGCTGCCAGCCTGATCTGAACCACTATGTATCTCAGGACACTTGGAGCAGTGAAGCGGCCTCTTGCAATACACAATCAAGGGAGTTTAATGTTCAATTGCATCTGCGTGTGTGATATGTGATGCTACCTTCGGTAATGATGGAGCATGTCCCAGCATTTTAAATGTGTATATTGGTCACACTGGTATATCAGACTATGCCAACTTTTAAGATGAAAAAATGGGTATTTAAAGTGTGTCATATACACCCGATGTTGTGGTAGCGCCTCTCTGCTGTGTCTCATTCGAATCATTCAAAATTACAACTAGTCATGTCATTCCATGCAGGCATACAGTAAGAATTATAATGGGCTGCAGCTTGAAAACACAGGACAATATGGCGCCTTGTATTGACTCAGTAGTGGACATGGCATTTTCATTTTCAATATATAAGGGAAGCATATGAAGCAATGCTTATATTCTACCAAGATATGAATCTCTTAAGCACTTCATTTGACTTGTATCACTCATTTCATTCATTTTACAACTCAGCTAATTGCATTGTGTGATGTTCTGGAGGTGCTTTTGAGACGCATGTTTACTAGTAGATCAACCATGATGCATGTTAGTACCATTCAGGTCTTTTAACTTTACAACTTTAAGACATAAGGATGGCTGCGGTTGTGATCACAAGGTTTGGGCACTCTGTCAAATTTGCTTTCAAGATTGGCACACTTCTTAAAAACTGTTCTTATCCAAGATGGGGCCCAAGGATGTGCAGCTAATTCAGAGTGAGTACTTGGAGACAACTAACTACAAAAAAGATGGCGATAAAGTATTTTTATAATGTTTGTAAATCTCTAGGTTAAGAAATGTTGTGACGACAGAGAGTGAGTCTGCATAAAAGCTGTCTTTTGTTGTGCAGAAACAGGCCCATACTCAGCAGGCTTCGTTGTGGTTAGCATGCAGAACCGTGACAGCCCACAGCAGCTGAGAAAACACAGCTAATATGTAGCTTGGTAGGCTACTGGTATTAGCATAGCTGCTGTTTACTCTGTACTGCTATGGAGGCAACCTCATGCACACACAAACACACACACACACACACACACACACACACACACACACACACACACATGCATTACGCAGCATATCCTCTGTTTAACAACATTAAAGCCAAACCCAAAAGACCTGGTCTGGCATGCAAGTAAGACCACAGCCTGTTAACCTCTGGAAACAGAGATATAAACACACACACACACACACACACCCACACACACACACACACACACACACACACACACACACACACACACACAGATTCGTTCAGGTTGATCAACAGCTCAGTAATAGGGAACATGCTGTAGCTGTGGGATACTGTGAAGTGAGGTTCATGTCTGTAGTAAAAACCTGAGATGAGTGACTAAATTCATGATGTGTGTAAGCTTTATTGAAGACTGCTGGTCAGATAAAAGTGATTTATCCTCCAGTTAAAGGGAAGATCAATTATAGAGCAATTTAAGACTTTACACACATTTACCCCGTGGTCCACTGTGGTGCTGCTGAATGTGACAGCAGCAGACGGCAGTAGCTCAGTCTGTAAGGACTTAGGTTGGGAACTGTAGGGTCACCGGTTCAGGTCCCTGTACAGACTATGGTAGTTGGTCTGGTTTCTGTAGAGATGCCAGGTCACCTCTTGAGTACTGCAGAGGTGCCCTTGAGCAAGGCACCAAACCCCCAACAGTTAGCACACCACCTGTATCAGCCCCACCCTGGTTTCTCTCTATGAATGCATGTCCACATCCTGTTTGTGCATGTCTGTATTTCGGGTTTATGTGTGTGTAGCATGCATCTCAATAACAGAGAGACATGAGTGTAAACTACAACTTCATCCAGACTTACATCACCAGGTTTGCTATATTAAGGAATAAAAGATAACAACAAAGATAAATCAAGACTTTAGTGGTATAGTTTGGATTTTCTAAAACAGATTGTAAGGTAACTTATCAATAATAAACGTACTGGGGTACATGTACATGTACTCCCCTCATCAGAGGTGCTAACTTATTTAATTCAAAGCATAACTCAATCCCACCTTTTTCCTGTGGCCTTTGAAATAAGTTGAAACAAATCCAATATTGAAAAATGTCTTTCTTTGTTGATGCATGATTTTACGCCTTGTCTGTAAAGCACTTTTGGTCAGCTGAGGCTGTTTTAAGTGCTATACAAATAAACATGACTTGGGGTTGCCCCGCTCTTAAAGCCCTCTGGGAGGATGTCCGCAGTGCAACGAGAGAAAACCTGTTATGATATTGAATTCACTTGCCTGCCCTCCTACATTGAGAACATGCATCTAAATTGACCTAAAAGTGACCGATACCTCTTAAAAATCTTTTTTTCGGTGAGCAAAAAGGCCGTAACAAGGTGACGGCTCTGTAAGGAACTACCCATTATTAATGGGGCGGTTGTGGCTCAGCGGTAGGGTCAGTCGTCTCTCAACCGGAAGGTTAGGGGTTCAATCACCGGCTCCTGCAGCCTCATGTCCAATGTTTCCTTGGGCAAGACACTTAACCCTAGTTGCTCCTTCTACTTCGTTGGCGGCATATACATGTGTATGAATTAGTAAATACTGATGGACACTATACACAGCAGCCTCTGCCATCAGAGTGTGAGTGGGTGTAAATGGGTAGGTGTGACCTGCGGTGTAAAAGCGCTTTAAAAAGTCAGAAGACTAGAAAAGCGCTATACAAGCTCAAATCCATTTATCACTACCATTCTTTAGTGGGGAAATGTAGTTAAAAACATCCAATTTATACTTGTGCTTTGTCGTCTTGTTTGTCCTGACAATATTTTCCAGAATTAATTGTTTTGCTGTGTGAATAATATATAAACATACAAAAAAATTGAGAATTGACAAGCAACCCTTAGAATAAAGTCAACATGTGAAACTAGAAAACACAGGGATACAAGTTGATCCATCTGGTGAGTATGAGCTGTCCCCTATTTCACATGTCAGGCTGAAAGTGAGGTATGACAGCTTCATTAATCAATCGATCAATCAAACACAAACTCTCGTACTCAATATGCAAAGTGAGGTGGGAATAAGTGGAAGAATTTTGTCAGCAGGGCATACAACAATGTCTTACTCATGCAGCCCAATGCAAACCCCATGTTTCTGGATCATCTGCGAAACAAATCAAATCGTATATTTTGTGTTTTTCTTGGCCTAATGCAGTGTCAGCCAAGCCAATGCTAACCTATTTGGCCAACCCTGCTGTCAACAGACACTAAAACGGAGAGAATTGATAACTTTGTAATGTAATAGGCATATGGGGAAAACTCCAGGAGGATCTATTGTAGATCTCTAACATGATTTCTACGATAACTAAGGAATCCACTAAACCATTACAGGTATGCAGTCTAATGAAGGCTAAACACCAGAGATGTGCAAATAACTAGTTTACCATGCAGTGTGTGTGTGTGTGTGTGTGTGTGTGTGTGTGTGTGTGTGTGTGCGTGCGCGCGCGTGCGTGCGTGCGTGCGTGTGTGTTTGAATGTAGAGAGAGAAAGAGAAACAGTCTGAAAACATGGATTAGTTTTCAGCAGCTCAGCATTAATTTGACAAATGCTGCTCTGACAATGTGTTAATTGTGGTGTGTGTGTGTGTGTGTGTGTGTTTGTGTGTGTGTGTGTGTGTGTGTGTGCGTGCGTGCGCGTGTCTGTGTTGATCGTGGATTACCTTAAACCCAAATGCAAATAAAACAACATTTCTTCAAACCTTCATGAATGTACTTACATCATCATTTTGGGTTTTGAATGACGGTTAAATAAAAGACAGGTCATCAATTGCATATTTACACACACCCACATGTTCACGCACACTGCCTTCTAGTTTTATTGTACCTGTGTGTGTGTGTGTGTGTGTGTGTGTGTGTGTGTGTGTGTGTGTGTGTGTGTGTGTGTGTGTGTGTGTGTGTGTGTGTGTGTGTGCGTTCCCCTGATGGTTAGCTGTAATTTCATGTCGGTTTTCATCCCGCGGTGTCCGTCTTCATTCCTGGATAATTTTACCTGGAAACACATCAAGTCAGCACATAGCTCCTTCAGTAATCACCTTCTGTGAGTGTGTGTGTGTGTGTGTGTGTGTGTGTGCGTGTGCGTGTGCGTGTGCGTGTGTGTGTGTGTGTGTTTATGTTCAAGGCTGTAAACAGCACCATTTCTCAAGCAGAAGAACATTTCAGTGACTTCTTGTCCAAAAGGACTTTCTTTCGGTTGACAACCAAACTCATGTGGAGTTAAACCTGACATTATCAGATATAAATAATATGGTTATAATACATATTTTTAAAATCTCATGAAATATGTTTAATATTAGGGAACCTTTGAACCCCGATAGCATGTACTGTAATTGAAAAAGCACATAAAAAGATAGCAGTCTGGTAAGTTTACAGCTGTCAAGTAAAAAGAGATTAAAGTTGAAGGATTTATGTTGATGGTCTGTTTAAGGAAAGATTGGAGGAAGTAACTTGGAGTTAATAAAAACACATTCTTTAGCCCCTTTTACAATGCATGCTCAAAACAGGAATGTTTTTTTCCACCTTGTCTTCATTGTAAACATAATGGAGATGGAATGGCGGGATAAAGTTGTTCTGCCGCTGAGCCGGCATCAGAGGTAGTTAACGAGAAGAAACAGCGTCCCTGTATAATAGTGGAGATGGCAGGGTGGAAAAGTGCCGTGTGTGGGTATGTGACGCTAACGTTACTTGTTTGAGGGATGTTCCTAGTCTACTTTTTTCTTAGTCCATTAAACGCACATTTCAATTCAGTTTTACCGTAATAAGTAATAAAGTAAGTAATAAAACATTTAGAAAAAGTCCAAATTGAGCCGTCTGCTGGTAAACAATGTTATTTGGTTTGCCAAGTGTGGCTAACATTAGTGTGGTTAGCACCACCAGCCTTTTCTGTCTACATTCCTGTTGTAAATATAATTACAAATTGCGGGTTTAACATGCATATCACCCGTTTTTATCTAGATTTTCTCGACAAATATAATCCTAAACCACACTGCTCCTACGAGATGCATTCTGTTTACTGTGCTTGTTTACATCTGGGTAGTAGAGCAGGGAGAGCAGGCCCATTTACCAGAGCTACTGCCGGGCTATAGCCCCGGCAACAGGCGGGCAGCATAGTTGCAGTTTGAGCACGACATTTGACCAGCATGCATCAATCGATCAATGATTATTTGTAAAGCACAAATTCTCAACAAGATTTTCCAAGACAAAAAGCAGGTCTAGACCTTACTGTCATATTATTTACAAAGATCCAACATTAATCCAACATGAGCACAAAACTAAGTAACATTTAGCAAAGTAACAGTTGCAAGGAAAACCTCCCATTTAACAGGCAGAAACCTCGAGCAGAACCAGACTCATGTTGATCTGCTATCTGTTGATTAACGTTTCTGTGTTGGGTTTGGAAAGTGGGATAAAGGGATGTGCAGAAAGGAAAAGGGAAAGAGACAAACGAAGCGCTTACAATAACAACAACAATGAAAAGATAAAAGATTTTTAGCTACAATGCTAGTAGTAATGGTAAAAGTATGTGTAGCTTTAACGAATACATCTCAAGATCATAATAGACTGATCAGTCTAACATTAAAATTTGTAACTTCAAGGGCTAACATATAGAAATACTAAATCGTTAACCCAAAAGTAGTTCTGGTCACCTAAAGAGGGTGATGACGTTCAACTGTTTAATTGACTTAACACACACAACCCTAGTTTGACCTCTTGTGCATCCCTGACACTAGCGCAATGTAAAGCCTCACATTGCGACACCAATCTGAGGACGTTGGGTTGTTCAATGAAAAGTACTAAGGTAGCATGACCACAAAGGTTGGTTACAATGCTTCTGTGGAATCTCAATTTATGGGCTTTTGTCTTTTTCTTAAAACTAAGAAGAAAGTAATAATGTGACTTTCTAACCCTCTCAGACCCTGTATACATATGGCATGTGCTTCAGCAGGCCTGGCTCCTGCAGCTTATTTTTGGAACCGTCCAACATTACTTTGACAAACACTAGTTTTGAACTGCTCTGAATGTGCATGCACAGGATAGCTAGTTGGGCCTGGTATGATCTGATCTGACCGCACTTTCACACTTGAAATTATGGTTGTTCATTCCATGCTTTACAATGATTAAAAACTGTTCATTAATCTGCTGTAAAATGTTTGCAATGAATTCAACTTAACCCTAATCTTTCCCAAGACGCAATACAAACCCCACATTAGAATTCATTGCACAGCTTTCCTCAGACAGCCACCTGCTGCTTCTTAATTCATATACTCTTTGATTAAATTAGCCATTATGACTTCATGGACGTATTGTATTATGCTGGCAGCTCAGTGCACTTTCACTTCACTTTCTTATGATGAATTAAGGGTCCTCTGTTACAAAGACAGTAAGAGTTGATTTATTTATCCAATTCCAGGATTGCTGTTGGCTCTATTTGAGTGTCTGTGCATCCTGAATGTGGCGTTTATGCTTCCTGTTTAATAAAGGATATCACCTGACGTCAGCCTAGAAGGATATCACCTGACGTCAGTCTAGAAGGATATCACCTGACGTCAGTCTAGAAGGATATCACCTGACGTCAGCCTAGAAGGATATCACCTGACGTCAGCCTAGAAGGATATCACCTGACGTCAGTCTAGAAGGATATCACCTGACGTCAGCCTAGAAGGATATCACCTGACGTCAGCCTAGAGGGATATCACCTGACGTCAGTCTAGAGGGATATCACCTGACGTCAGCCTAGAGGGATATCACCTGACGTCAGTCTAAAAGGATATCACCTGACGTCAGTCTAGAAGGATATCACCTGACGTCAGCCTAGAGGGATATCACCTGACGTCAGCCTAGAAGGATATCACCTGACGTCAGTCTAGAAGGATATCACCTGACGTCAGCCTAGAAGGATTTAACCTGACGTCAGCCTAGAGGGATATCACCTGACGTCAGCCTAGAAGGATTTAACCTGACGTCAGCCTAGAGGGATATCACCTGACGTCAGTCTAGAAGGATATCACCTGACGTCAGTCTAGAAGGATATCACCTGACGTCAGCCTAGAGGGATATCACCTGACGTCAGCCTAGAGGGATATCACCTGACGTCAGCCTAGAAGGATATCACCTGACGTCAGGCTAAAAGGATATCACCTGACGTCAGTCTAGAAGGATATCACCTGACGTCAGCCTAGAGGGATATCACCTGACGTCAGCCTAGAGGGATATCACCTGACGTCAGTCTAGAAGGATATCACCTGACGTCAGTCTAGAAGGATTTAACCTGACGTCAGCCTAGAGGGATATCACCTGACGTCAGTCTAGAAGGATTTAACCTGACGTCAGCCTAGAGGGATATCACCTGACGTCAGTCTAAAAGGATATCACCTGACGTCAGCCTAGAAGGATATCACCTGACGTCAGTCTAGAAGGATATCACCTGACGTCAGTCTAGAAGGATATCACCTGACGTCAGCCTAGAGGGATATCACCTGACGTCAGTCTAGAAGGATATCACCTGACGTCAGTCTAGAAGGATTTAACCTGACGTCAGCCTAGAGGGATATCACCTGACGTCAGTCTAGAAGGATTTAACCTGACGTCAGCCTAGAAGGATATCACCTGACGTCAGTCTAGAAGGATATCACCTGAGACCCTTGAAGGGTATCTCCCACCCTTGTAGATCTTTTCAAAGTGAAAATGGACACTTCATTATCTGAGAAATTGTCCCTACTTCTTATACAACCCCATAACCCTACTGCTAGTGAGTTCATCCACGATCTTGTTTACCCTCTTTATCGAGCCCTCCTCAGTCCAACCCTTTGAAATGAAGCCAAATCCCAAAAAATGTTTCTCATGTTTGTACCCACATTCTACCGTAGAGCTAGCTCATACAATAACTTCCTATGGACAGCTTTATCTTTCTCTAGTTTAAGGAACCACTGGGACCCATAGCTTAGAAGGCTGCCCTACACTCGTGTGACGTGCGTAACTGACACTAGCCACACCCCCTTACATGAAACATCACTCGGCACTACTGGTAAGTAGAGATGTTGGTGGTTGATGGTTTTGCTGTAAGAGAGTCGAGCAAAGAGCGAAACAAGAGAAGGAATAGCTCTGCATGCACCAATAGAGCAAAGAAACCCCAAATACATCACAATTATTCAACCAAACACTCCATACAAGTCCAACAATAACAGTTCATTACAGTACTCTTACATTTCAATTACAAAATGTCATACAAGCAGTTCCTTTAAGGGGACAAGATGCATTTCACAGATATAGAGCTGACTCAGTCTGAGGGTCTGAAAGGAATGTATTGCTGAACATGAGGCGGTGCATTGGAATCTCCTTCCCATCGTTTAACGTAAATACCTCGACATACCACGCTTAACCAAGGCTGTTTGTTTGTCTGAGGATAGAGTGTTTATGTGTGCATTTGTATGAAAGATGTACACTACGAGCAAAGAAAAACAAATACAATGCTGTACTTATTATGACGTCAGGCTGTCAAATTAGAGCTTCATAGTGACAGATTTCAAACCTTCTTATTATATTCAGGAACATAAACTAGTGCTGTTCCCTCAGCACACACATACGACACACCAAACCAGACTGAGGGGAAAGCTGAGTGGTTCATTCATGAGGGGGTCCTGGGGGAGATAGGTTGTGCCCCGCTTCCTTATAAAGGAGGGTTTATTGAGTGACCTGCAGCCTGGCTCACTCTCCCCTGACAACAAGGGACCTGTCTCAATGTTGTGTCTATCTGTGTGCCTCTACCCTACACAGCAGACACAAAAATCATAACCTGAAATGTTTTTCTTCTTCAAATGTCTCAATTGTGTTCTTCCTCCATGCCACATTTAGACTACTTTTGTTTTGCCCCTCTCCGCTGTCACATCCAGAGGCTTTGTAAAACCAGCGGGGAAAAGTTGTAGGGCACAATTGTTTTCAGCTCAGGTGATTGGAACATCTAGGGGATGCTGACTAATTAAGATGCTGTCAATTTATTCAATGTGTTTCCAATGACATACCGCATAGATGAAGATCTGAAGGTTCCCCACACAACTAATTAAAAAAAACTAGTATAGTCCTTACTTGCTATATACTACTCTTCTTCTTCCTCTTGTGTATTGCTGTCTACTTTTTCCTCTGCTGTTGTACAAGCCTTTTTTCTCCACTCCGATGTATTCGTTGTGTGATTGCATGACGTCCAGTGAATGAATTCAACTACTGTTACACCCCTACTTATAATAAATAACCTGAAGTTGGTTTACAGGGGAGAAGATTGAGATGAAAAAAAATCCTGTTTTTAAAGGCACTAACAATCACAACTTTATAGTTCTGCTAAACATAGTAAAGAATTTCAACAATGCATCCCCAAACCAGGTAAACTAATCCAGTTCAACTTACTCCTGATGTTTTTGTATAAGTGGAAGAAATTAAAAAACAACAAGTAATTCATACAAAGCTGTGAAGCAAAACATTTAATGTAAAGTCGTTTCTAAAGCAGCTCAACTATTTTAAGGCCTGCACATCGAGCTGAGTGTATTGCACGCAGGTACAATGAGGTCTTGTCTAGCCGGTGAGCAGTTGCTGATCATGATTGAAAGCGTTGCAGAGATGGAGCCAGCTTCTTGTTTGTGTCACTGCAGCCAACTTTCTGACTGCCAAAAAGTCTACAATAACTTTTATAAGTGTTTATGAGAGAACGGCAGGAATGTTAAACTCCTCAGCTCATTACTATACAGTGAATGATAAGCCTTTTCACTGTGGCTGTCTTACAGCGTGACTCATGGGGAAGTTAGACAGTCTCCATTATGCATTCACTCTTAATTTGGTGTATAATAATTCAAAAAACAAGACTGAAAAAAGGCAATGAAAGTTGGAATGACAAAAATGTATTGGTGTATTTACAAGAGTTTACCAGTAGGGCATGATGTAATAAGAGTATTTACATTTACATGCAGAGAAAGTTGCATCAACTTTGTTCAAGAAGATTTCTTTGGAGCATCAACTTCAATGCAGCAAAGCATCACAGGACAGAAAAACAAGACAAAATACATTTAAAAAGCCAACACGGTTAAACGTAAGAGGCACTGAATATAGCAGCCTTCAAGAAACAACAGTGATCCTTGACTGAGGATCCTAGCAGCTTCCATTAGAATAAAGTGCTGAGTCAACATGAAATATAAACATGTCACTGTTAAACATTCATCAATGGTAATAACATTCAGAAGTGCACACTCCAACACATGGTTCTCTGCCGGAAAACAGTGGATTGCTCTTTCCGGGTGGGAGTGAGTCCTTGCCCCGAGTGAAGGAGTTTAAGAATCTCTGGGTCTTGTTCACGAGTGAGGGTAGGATGGACTGTGAGATTGACAGACAGATTGGCTCAGCGTCAGCAGTAATGCAGGGGTTGTGCCGGACCGTTGTGGCGAATATGTGACTGGGCGATCTTCGTCCCAACCCTCACCTATGGTCATGAGCTTTGGGTATGACCAAAAGAATAAGATCGCAGATACAAGCGGCCGAAATGAGCTTCCTCCGGAGGGTGTCTGGGCTCAGCCTTAGAGATAGGGTGAGGAGCTCGGAGTACAGCCGCTACTCCTTTGCTTCGAAAGGAGCCAGTTGAGGTAGTTTTGGTATCTGATTAGGATGCCTCCTGGACGCCTCCCTTTGGAGGTTTTCCGGGCACGCCCAACTGGGAGGAGACCCCGGGGCAGACCCAGAGTTCGCTGGAGGGATTATATATCCCGTCTAGCCTGGGAACGCCTCGGAATCCCCCAGGAGGAGCTGGAAAACGTGGCTGGGGAGAGGGAAGTCTGGGTTGACTGCCACCGCGACCCAACCTCGTATAAGCGGAAGAAAATGGATGGATGGATATTCCAACACAGTCCATGGATACCGAAACAAATCCACAATAATATTAACCTACAAACATGAGAGAGAGTAACTGCTGACAATGTTTCCAACAGAAACGGACATAAGTGACACAGCCGAGGTCGGATACAAACTGAAACACAACCACGGCATCGGCATCATTGCAGGAGCTGCATCAGGAGCAACGATTTCTAGTTGTTGAAGCTGTTCTGTTAATGCAGGCTAGCTAACCTTATAACTACCTTGGGGATTTTCTTTTATCTTAAGACTAGTTCTGATTTTTAAAATTTTATTTTGTGTTTCATTTCTACAAAAATGTTTTGTAGTTGTTTAAAGAACATTTTAATATAAGTTATTTTCAGTGTGCCACAGAGTTTTGATTTGTTTTTTATGGTTTGTTCCTGCAACCGTGCTAGGAGAACATTTTTAGGCTTTGCACGGGTTGCCCTGTTGGCCATTTAGATTATGGTGTCATAGCATGTTTTGCGCTCAACCCTCAGAAATACGTCCTTTCTCCATGCAAAGTTTAACACCAAGTCTGCTGCAGCCTGCACTCATTACAGCTTACTTATCAAAGTCACTGTGACTCATTAGAGCGAGCAGAGACATGATGACTGATCGGAGTGTGTTTGTGTCTACATCAGTGTGTGAATGGTCAGGTGAAAGAGGCCTGCTGTGACCAGGACACATTCATTATGGAGCGCCCTGAAATTGTGTGTATGAGATGCGGGGTCACAGGGTCACGGTCTAAGTCCTGTCCCAACAACACAGCGTCTGTGTCCTCCACCTTCAATAAATAGAGACAGTCATTCATACATACCACCCATCCATCAGAGCTCTCAGCGTACACCCCAAGGAAAAAAAAGGCAAGGAGAGAGAGAGCTTGTTATTGAGCCATAGACACCTGAAGAAATTCAGTGACGCTCTGATTAAGGACAAGATTCGGTTTTGATTTTAAACTGAGATATTTAGTAGCTGAATCAAACTCAGTTGGATCCATGTCTGTCTTTTTAAGAGCAGTTTGTCAGCAAGGACGCAAGTCATTTAGAGTTTGTTTTTGTTCACGTGGGTCAATGCAACACATCATCTATATGAATCAGAATGTTACAATTTCATTTAGCAGATGCTTCTGTCTACAGTGATGTTCATCTGAGAGTAAGAACAACACAAACAAGGATCTAGTCGAGGAAACAACCTTAGTGTCAACAAACAGGTTCAAGTCAGATTGTACACAGGTGCTGGCAGGCAGTGCACAGGTAACGGGTGTTTAGAAGCAGAGTTTTTATCATCATTATCATCAAACAACAACATCAACAGCTTCACCCTCAATCCTCACCGGCGATGTGGAAGTGCAAAATCCTGCAGTTCGTCGAGTGTTCGCTTGAGGCTGGCTGCAGGAGCACAGGAAGTCACATACACACCCCGTTCAAAAAAGCAGTTTTTACAGCAAAATGAACATGTTCACAGCCTGGTACAAAAAATGAAATAGCTCTGATTAGTTCTTCTCTGGATCTGTTCACACTGTAAGGGGGGGCTGAATTTTTTGATGACTCGCCTGTTGTGATTTGATAAAGAATAAGCATTTTTCACAACAAGGCATGTAGCTAACTGATTGACAGGTGGGCCCCATGTAGCTGTCTGTCAGGAGACTTAAGACCCGCCTCAGCTCCAGCTCTCTGCTTGACTGAAAGTTAGGGTGAGACGGCATTTCCAGCATGGCGAAAGCCAGCGACGGGTTTCCAAAGACCCCTGAAGTAACAGATGGGTGACATCACTCAGGCTTTGTCCATAAATATTTACAGTCTGTGTAAATACCGTAATCAACAAAAGTAACATCATCAGTGGAATCAATATTAGGTGCGTGGGTGTTCAGGAAAGAGCTGGGTCTTTAGCTTTTTCTTAACAGTGGAAAATAGACTCTGCAGTTCAAATAGAGGTTGGTAATTAATTCCACCACCAGTGAGGACAACAGAGGAGAGAGAGACTTAGCGCCCCGTTGTAAAAATAGCAACAGGTGCTTTTCATTGTGTGGGAGGGAGTGCAGACCTGGATGAAGGAGTTCTGGTAGTCAGCAGCCACTTCTGTCGCTGTTTTGTATGTGAGCAACAGGGTTTTAAATTTGATGCAAACGACAACCATGAGCCAGTGGAGAGAGATTAACAGCGGAGTAATATGTTCTGGTTCTGGGTTGGTTGAAGACCAGTCTATGCAGCTACATTCTGGATCATCTGCAATGGTTTGAATGTGCATGCAGGGTGGCCTGCCAGTTATGAGTTGCTGTAGTCAATGCAATGAATTAAAATGTATCCAACCTCAAAGACCAACAGGTCTTTTACACGCTTTGGCATGACACCCGGCTGAAGTATATGCGTTTCAAACGTTGCAGATACAATTCATTCTGGAGTGAAAAAGCAGATGCATGGAGTGCTGGCCTGATGAAGGCCTGTATGGCTGAAACATGTTGGCATGTTTTTATGAATCTGTAGCCCTGATGAATTAAACACTTTTTATGCATAACCCTCTGAGTGCCTCAGACCTCTTCTAATAATTCTGGAGTGATTCAGGCTCAAAGCTAGAGTGATATATGTTTACATGTATTGTCATACATTCAATCCTTTGTCATACAAATTCTCATAATGCCATTTAAGCCACAGCCAGGTGAATATCTTTGTTTTGTTTGTTTACATGTCTGTATGGTACGGTCTGTACAGTACTGACACATTTAAGGTCAACCTGCAATGGTTCATTGCGAGAGCTGCAGGGTGTTGCATCTGAAGTGTGTCGTAGAAACAGACAGCAGTGCTCTAACGCAGAAAATCATAAAACGCTAAAAGAGTTTCTGAAGTTCCAAAATAAAAAAATGAAACAAACATGGCATCAGAGGAAAGCTGATAGAAAAGACAATTGATTGATTGACAGAGAGAAGTAAATAGAGTAACTATCGTGTGAATCATGTAAAAAAACATCATCAGTGTGATTTCATATGGGAGATTTAAAATCATAACTCCCTGTCCTGGAAGCTCATTATCAGGCCTGCTCCATCCTTATAGTTGGTTTAGAAAGGTAATAAACTGAGTGCCAATCATTCAGACATTATTTCCCTTATCTATTCCAGGACATGCTGCCTTTGCGCTGCCTCCTACTTTCTCTGCCAGGTACAACACTGGGTCACTCACATAAATATATATCTTACCATCTGACTCACACATACTTTAATTACTTTCAGAGGACTCCTGACTTTTTTACCGAGCTTTCAAACTCAATGACTGTGTTTCTCTTTGCCTAATAGAGCTGATAACAATGACTCTTTTATAACTTTGGATGAGGTCAGTGTAATATGTGGGGCTGTAACATGTCAGGTTATCATCATTTACAAGGCAGTTAAAGACACTATGATCATGTTCCTATCATGCTGATTCTAAGGCACTGCATGGGAGTCGAAGGAGGAAGCAGAGAGAAGAGATTGACCGACTAAACCCTAAAGAAAATTAAAAGTGGGAGAACGAGAGCAAATGTAAAAAATGTGACTTCTCAAAACATGCAAAAACTGTTCACCTCCCTGTAACATCCGGCCCTAATTAGGTATCTTTGAGTTAGCTTACAAAATAGAGCTTTTACCATGCAGGTACACCCTTCACATCCCTTTTTAGGACCGTTTCTACTTATTCACAGACCTGACTGAGAGGGTAAATCCATGCTAGCAGCTCAGAGATTCTGTACTTTAGAAGTTACATAACAGATTTACAGTCACAATGCTAACCCCCAATTTCCACATACTCCGTCCGCGCCAAGCACTATGCTGCTGTTTGCTGCCACTCTAGTTAATCATTTTGTTTCCACAGGGAGCGGCGTGGTCTGTCCCCGGAGTTTGCCATCCAGCGCCACTTCGCTCTGCTCTGTTTCAAATACCCGGCAACTCTATTTTTCGACAGAGTACGCTGCAGGCACGCGTCAAACTAGACAGACTATAACCCGGACAGGAAGTCAGACAAAGAAACGCACAGAGCATCCGGTCAATTTACAAATAAAACACAATATACGGACTCACAATCGTATTTTCTATCACTTTATCAACACTATGCAAAACAGGCACGAAACGAACAACAAATCATCCTCAGACAGACAAAGCATCATGTTGTTTGCACGTTTTTCTCTATAATCCTGCGTGATCTTGTAGTTCTCCTGTGATGTGTGTACAGCTGCTCATGGTTGCGCTCACGTTCTAGAAACGGATCCAGTGGGGCAGGGCGCACCGTCCGATGGAGCAAAACCGTGGCGCTGACAGACCGCGGCAGCGCACAGACCATGTGGAAAATGGGAGTAAGTCAGTGATGTTTAGCCAGTACATTGTTTAGCATGCTAGCCATTGTTTTTTGCACAACAAAGTTTAGATTAATTTTGCAAACATGTAGAAATGTGTTTTGGTATAAAACGTTTGTTTTATGTAGATGGGATAATTGCTGTGCTCAATTTGAGCCCAGAGTCGACTGTGTAGTGCCAATAACTCTGCTACACCCCTGCAGCTATTGCCAGTAACATTATTAGTTACAGTATATCTGGTGGTGTTATGCTGCACTAGGTACCCTCAATTAAACCCTTGGATAGACTTTACCTAAAATAATATTTGCACCCGACCACGCACGGACGCACTCACACACATGCACAGCAGATGCACGCTCTGCAGCGAGCAGGCAGGTCATAATTCAATAGCCTAATGTTTGTCATGGCTGCCTGCTTAGTTTAGACTTACGGAGACCTGATCCCAATGGGACGTAAAAGTAAAGTTACACACAGTCACACACACACACACACACACACAAACGCACACACATACTCCCACACATTCATATCTTAGCGGAGATGGCATGGTTTGCATGCAAGTCAAGACAGATGATTGTAAATGCTCCTAATAAATACCTCAGTGCTCTTCCTGTGAACACACACCCACAGCCTGACAATGTGAAACTTATTGAAAGTGACGGAGAACTGGGATACACAGAGAGAGGGAGAGAGAGAGAGAGAGAGAGAGAGAGAGAGAGAGAGAGAAAAACCATTCCAGGATTATGAGTGAGTGCATGTGTTTAACTCCTTGAGGAGTCCCACTTTAAATCAGGCCTTATTAAAACAGCCCTTATTTCAGCCCCATTCAACTGCTGCTGGACTCCCAGGTTATCACAATAACAATAAATTCCATTCACTCTCTGGCTCGACGGACGGCTGTGTGTGGGCGTGTGTGTGTCCGTCTTTTTGTGTGTGTCAGTGATATAGTGTCTCTGGCTTTGCTAACTCATTAGGAGTTTCCCTGTTCTGTCCACTGGAGGGAGGAGACTGGGACTGACATGACAAGAACTAATTTGGAGGCTGGGACCAGTTAAGTCTCCCATCAAGAGACATTGCCCCCTCCCCCACAATACAGATAATAATAAAAAAAATAAAAAAAGAGACAGACCGTGGCCTCCTTAGATTGTCAACGTGAATGTGTGTTCTAAGTATTGATCATATACTATCAGATGTCTTTTGGACAGTCCTCAACAAAGCAACAATCTGCTGTGAACTAAACCCTTTCGAGGCACAGCCATATATAGCTGTTGGTGGTCAGCATCATTTTAAGCCATTTTCACTTATTCCCTCCCTTTTAGAAAATTTCAGGCAGGCTGCCCTTAAAACCGTCCTGAGTTGGTTGGTCACACATGCACCTCGCAGCAGGAGACTTTATGACTGTAAGGTTGGGTATCAGGAGGCAAGACATGATGTAAAAAGGACGAAGCAAGGGTGAACGAAGCAACAGTCTAGTCGAGTCTGAAGCTGTGGCGCCAATTTTTGCCTTCATTCATGTGACATAAGAAGCAGTTTCATGACGAGCAATTTTATACTCCAGGTTACATTTTGGACTCTCCCTCTTTAACCCTGTATATAGTTTAACCCAGGGGCGGCTGTGGCTCAGTTGGTAGAGTCGTTCGTCTCTCAACCAGAAGGTCGGGGGTCCGATCCCCAGCTCCTGCAGCCACACGTCTGATGTGTCCTTGGGCAAGACACTTAACCCCAAATTGCTCCCGCTGTTTCGTCAGCAGCGTGTAAATGTGTATGAATGGGGTTAGCTACTTCTGACTTCACTTTACATAGCAACCTCTGCCATCAGTGTGTGAATGTGTAGGTGTGACATGAGGTTTAAAAAGCGCTTTGAGTCCAGGTCAAGTCCATTTATCATTTAACATGGGGGTTAAATTGGGCTGCAACACCCCTGTCGCCGGATAAAAATCTAATCGATCCTTTCCACTAGCATGCTGTGAGTTTTCCTGAATATTACCTGTTGCGTTCTCACATAAGCTCACCCCAACTCCATGTTGAAATATTTTCTAGGGAGCTGCCATAAATTCTGGGTAAAGTCGCGGACATTTTCCAGAGTTTTTGTGTATATCAGTATTTAAAAAAATATCAGCTTCCCCCAAAAAGTTTTCTCCTCGATTAGACGCAGGATTAAGTCAGTTAGATAATAGGGGCCTTCCAATAAAGCTTATTCATGCTCAGTTCCCATCTATTTACTCACCATTACACTGGTGGTGCTATTTATGTCAACCCTTGTATTTTTACAACAATTCTATGCTATGCTAGCAGCCCAGGTGCTTTGAAAGCAAAGAAATTCAAATGAAATCATCTTAACTGTCTCGCAGTGACAGTCATTAGCACAGATGTGGAGAAGGTGAAATCTTAACTTTATTCACCATCATAGGGCGTTTTCACATTACCTCAAGTCCGGTCTGTGTTCACACAAGGACGTTAACAAGCGGACCAAAAGGTGTGATAGGCAATGGAAATGCTCTATAATTGGTTGTAATTTCTTGCGGTATATCCTGGAAGTAAACAAAGACTATTAATTAAAGCAGCATGTCCACATGTTCAGAATTGGCTACAGGAAACGTCAGTCATAGGCACAGTTGCAATTGGCCAGGTATAGACTGCCACAGGAATGAGTCCTAAAACCCGGAAGTGAGTTAGCATTTTAGCGCCATGGGTTCCTAACTCTAAAAGTCAATGAAGATTTTGAATGGGTTTGTGGTTAGACGCCTGAAATAAGGTCTGTGGTTAACACTAACTTAAGAGATGTTGGCGTTTTGTTAGACGAGATAAACTACGTTAGACCCCAACTTGTGAATTTTAAAGTTTTTACGCGTACTAAAAACGGCGGTTGCTAACAAGTGGCTAAATGAGACTACAGTGGTTGTCGGGGACATTAAACGTCATCACGCCGGGAACTCTCTCACTAGTCCGCCTTACAGCCTCTAGTCATGTTTTTCAGTGCTCTTGCAAATATTAGGTTAATAAACAACTTATTAAGCTACGGTTTCGCTAGCTTGTCAAAACCACTGATTAGATCGATGAAGCATAACGGCAGTGACGTCAAAATCAACCGACCGTGGTGTAGTTCGCTTGTAGCATAACGTTAGCTTTTTACTTCTCTAGGCTGCATTAACGCTTCAAACTTCATAAAAGTGGTGTTTATTTGTAAAGATTATCCTGCTGAACAAAACGCCTACGCATCAGAAACGTGTGTTAGCCACAGAGCTTATTATCTGCAATGATCCAAAATCCAATGCAAAAATCCCATAGGCGAATTCTCGTTAGAACCCATGGCGATGCTACTTCCGGGTTGGCCTACAAAAATACGTCATCACTTTTGCAGTCTATAGATACAGTACATCAGAACATGTGCAGGTATACTTCCTATGAGCTCATGCTGTCATTGGCTGGTATAGGCTGGGAACAGTGAATAGATAATAATTGGCCAAATGAAGTGTCAATCAAAAAGTCAGAGTGCTGTCTCCATTTTGATGTACAGTATTGCAATCGAAAAAAAAAAAAAAATGTATTACACAGAAAATAAAGTGGAAATACAGTGGAACAGCGTTGGCAAATTTAGAGGGTTCGATTGACAGATTTCACACCAGCACAAATAAACCACACAAACTTGGCAAACTGACTTGAGTTTGTTTTAACTGAATCAAACAGATTAGTTCTGAAGCAGCCCTTCGTTTAGCATGCAAATATGAAAACATTTGTTTATCAGCAGTGCAGATAAAGTAAATCTACAGCTACAGGTGACAGGAATGTGGGATTCTTTGTCTATGTAGTATGTTCATGTTTCTGTAGGTACACATGTGTTTATATGCATTCTTTGTATTGTTCTTTTGTTTGCTCACATGACTATATGCACATGCCATCACATGCTTGTAATGGGTGCTGTCTCTAATGGGTCGGTGCAAGCCCTCAGATCTATTTTCAGCAGCACTCTCCAATGTTCTGCCTGGAGCCAATTAGATAACCTGAACACAGACACGATGTTTTGATACAGTGAAGCTCTGTCCTGTTGGTGTCAGTGATGAGATTCATGAAGAATCTACGCACACACAGACACACACACAAGGCACAATATTTCAAATCCTCATAACACTGTCGCTTAATCACACTATCATTCTGTCACGCATCAACCCTCTGTGTCCTGCTCCACCCAAAACCCCATCATAACACACGCACACACACACAGAAATGTGGCGTTTGCCAAGGTACTGGTGATGTTATTTGACAGAGTTCTGATCTGTGTCTGCCACACGCAAGCGTCTGTGGTCCAAATCAAGTAATGTATCAAACATGTGTTCTTTAGACAAAGCACAGCAGAGAACAAGGCACCTCACACACGCACACCACAGTCCTCTGCGTAGATGACATCAATCACTTCATTGGCATCCTTACCCTGCATGCTAGGCTCCCACCATCAAACTGTATGTGCGACTGACCACAGATTCTGTTGGCCAGAGACTCTGAGGAATGTGACAATAACCCAGGGAAGAACATTCAGGCCTGAAACACACAGCTATGGGACCAGTAAATCCTCCTATTATGATGCAGGCCAATTTGTTTCTATCAAAAAATCGACATTGATTTCTCTCACCCATGACCACAATCCTTACCTAAACCATAAATGAAGGGTTTGCATCGTGACCATGGTAACAAATGTCCCAGATAACAATAGTCCACGATCTGAGAACTTAACCGAGTAGTTGTGTGACTATTACCAAGTGTGTTGCACCACCACAGAGAGAAAAACACGTAGTTTGACATCAAGTGCTAAAATGTTATTGCATGATTACAGACAAAATCTGTTTCCAGAGCAGCTTTACTCCCATCAGCATGAAGTGCAGTGCACCTGCTTCAAGTTCCTCTAACCAGAACTTGGTTATGAACTATTAAGGTATTTTTTTCTTAATATGCCAAAAGGAAGAGGGAGTGGGGAACAACGTGCAGGAAAGGAGCCAAAGGGAGGATTTTGCACCTAAGGAAAAAATAGCAGGCCATCAATATGATTAAAAAAGTAATGCATTCATTTCTGACCTTAATCGCACATCATGAATAATGCGGTAATGCTGACAGCCCTAATACTACACTACTGTAAGATTTATCAGGCATTTTGAACTTTTCTGTAAATCACACTAAAATATTAGTGTATTGATTCAACTACAACGCTGCCATTGGATGCAGACATGTCCGAAGTTTTCCCTCCATTACAAAGGGTTGTCATGGGAAGTATCAGCAGCCCTGTTGTCTCCACATACAATCTCTTGCAGCTCCAGACAGTTGGCCGTCTGAGGACGTTCTGATGGTCGCTGGCCTGTCCTGGTTTCCCATGCTTCAGTGTTTTATGAGCGACTGGAAGCCATTATGGAGCTGAGGGCGCTGAACAGTCCTCTCCCAGCGATGACAGGCCTCTCAGTCTGGGTCTCCTTCCCTCCCAACTTAAATTAAACACAAATGGCCTCCGTGCTGTCACACACACATTCTCTGTACAACACAGTAACCACATGTATTCACAGATGAAACATGCAGAGCAACACACTGACCTGCACACACTCTGTCCACATGTATGTAAGTACAACTACAGCATGCAAGTGTTTCACACATGACTAAACCAAACATACACATCACAGGACAAATTGTTTTCCTGGATCCTCAACATAAAAAAAACTCAATAAATCTTTTTTCCCTTTCTTTTCTTCCCACATTATTTCCCTTCTTCCACTCCTATCTGGACTTAATCATTAAAGCATCCAAAGTTATGATTCTCCATAAAGGACAAAGTGTTTCCCACCATCAATGTGACAATCCTCACATCTTTGTAAGTGAGTGTGTGTGTGTGTGTGTGTGTGTGTGTGTGTGTGTGTGTGTGTGTGTGTGTGTGTGTGTGTGTGTGTGTGTGTGTGTGTTGGAATGTATGAGGCACAGCATATCTCTCTGATCTGATCACAGGGATAGGTGAGTATTTATGGAGAGGGGTCTTTGTTCCCCACACACTGCCCTCTAATGTCTCCGTGCAAACACACACACATACATTACACACACATTTTTACGAGTAGGGCTCACAGTCACCAGTACAGCTGAGACAACAGAAATGTTCAAAGATCTGAAGTGTTTATTAGAAAAAAAAACGATGCAGTGTATTATAAAATGTCCAGATGTACAATTAATAATCGAATAAATGATTTGAGTCCTTTAGGTTATTCTTCTACCTACACATCACACTGCACCTACTTTTATCACATTTGGTTCAGAACTTTAAAGGTCACATATTCTCCTC
Organism: Tautogolabrus adspersus; assembly: GCA_020745685.1. Lineage (NCBI taxonomy): Eukaryota > Metazoa > Chordata > Actinopteri > Labriformes > Labridae > Tautogolabrus > Tautogolabrus adspersus. Next base: position 5,067,164 of record CM036538.1, on the reverse strand, counting down.
CTTTTCAGTAAATTTGAATAAGTCTCAGAGCTCCCCAAAACATGTGTGTGAAGTTTCTTGTTCTAAATCCACTCTGATCCTGTATTTGATCATGCCTATAAACCCCTCTATTTCAGCCCTGCTCAGAACAGGCTGTTTCTGTGTCTGTAGCTTTAAATGCAAATGAGCTATGTCTGACCACGCCCCTCTTGAAGGGCTTGGGTGGCTCGGGCTTTCTCGCTCCATGCCCTATTGTTTACAGTGAGAAGGCAGACTCAGAGGGCAGAACAAACACCTAGCTGTGGGAGTGTCACCCACCTGGGGGAGGGGTTACTGCCCTTTGTGATGTCATGAAGGGAACATTTTCAAACGGCCTGTTTGAGCACACATTTTCTGAAAAGTGGAGCAGGCAAAAGACGGAGAGGATGGACTTTTCTCATAATTCAGGGGTTTTGTAGACAGATTAGGGACACATGTTAGAGTTAAAAAAACATGTTAAAGTGTATTGGGACCTTTAACAACGACTCTCTCTCACTGGAATAAAATAGTAGTGAAAGACATGCTCTGTTAAAGCTGTACGTATAAACTTGTATATTGCAGTGGAGTTGGGCCCACCTCAGCTGCCCTTCTTCACCTATACTAGGTTGACCGAAAGTTTAGCTGAGATAGCATTTCCAATGTGGTGACCTCCATCGATGAGCTTCAAAAGGGTACTTCTGGAACCAATGGGTGACCTCACTGAGACTACATTTTTGTTCTTTATAGTCTATGGTAGAAAGGAATAAAGTCGACCACCCTCTGCTTCACTTGCTGCCTTCTGTCAGACAGAAAGCTGTGATCGTCCTGCAGGTGGAGTCAGGCCTGATCGGCTTGGAGAGATTAATCTGCACAGTGACATGCAGAATTCTACACTTTATGTCATGCAAAAACTTCAATGTTCTACTCAAGCTGTAGGATATACAGTAACCGTTGATTTGATTGGACTTTGACAATCTCAACCTTCTTATCTCACACCACTAGTTCTGAAACTTGACAAGAGTCTACACAATCTTTTACTTTCGACAGTGTAGATTGAAATGTCTCTTGGTTATATTTAGAGGAGAGAGTCTCGGCTGCGTAGTTCTTGGATTCTGATGAGGTCCCGTTGAAGATGACAGGCTGTGATAAAGCGACTGGAGAAGAGGTGAGACTGAGAAAGTTGAGTGATGATGGGGGGAGTGTGTTTCCATCCATCACACTGATGAACAGGTCGAAAGAAACAAAACGACATGGAATTCTAAAGGAGGGGCGGTATACGACATGAAGAGGAAACATGAAGGTATGAGAAGAGAGAAGAGGTTAAACAGGAGGAGAGGGAAAAAGAGGATGACAGGAGATAGGAAAAGAGAGTTCATGGTGAAATGAAGCAACTGGACAACAGAGTGAGGGGATAGAAGAGGGGTTGAAAGTAGATTAAAAAAGGAGGAGTAGCAAAATGACAGGGGACAAAAGATGGATCTTTAAAAAAGACACAAACTGTGAGGACAGGAGAAGCAGAAAAAGCTGCTGAACAACAAGAGACGGAAGAAACAGGGATCTTGAGAAAAGTCGGGGTGAAAGGAGACGAGAGGAAATGAAAGAGAGTCGAGAGAGAACAAGAGAAGCATTAAAAGTCACGGCACTGTTTCAGTTTGTTTCCCAGGCACTGAGGAGACGATGGGAAGCAATAAGGATGGAGTATTAGATGAAAAAAAAAGATTAAAACTAGTTATTGAAGGTTGGATGTCGGAGAAGTATCATGGAGGAAACTGTTTGCGTGTCGCGGTCCCAAAGCGTGGTGAATGTAACCCAGCAGGGAAACCAAATGCTGGCTTTGGATTGACTGTGAAACAATGGATCCAGATGTCTCAAAAAATACATTAAGTTACGAAGAAAAACAAACTACTGTGCGGATCTGCAGACCTAAATAGCTGAAATTCAATTTTGAGGATGTTTTTACCTAGAAAACATTGTGTTTATATGTTTAAAAAAAACAGTGTTCAACCTCTTAGGACCACACACAAACTCAGACCTGCTCCTTCCTCAAATAAATCAAAGCCTCTGTGACTGTATATATCAGTTTCTTAGTGTGTGTTTGTGCATGTGTGTGACATTCAGAGACAATTAAGCTCTCCTCTTAGTTACCCATTCATCTGTCCGCATCCGTGTGATTCTCTCTCTGCAGCATGACCCACTGTCAACACTGATGGAGCTGCGTGATTGGACAGTGACCAGGAGGTACTCAGAAACATCATAAACTCAATGATGTTCTTAGGAACATTTTAAAGCGAGGGTGGTGTCGTGAGTCCTGCAAACCTCGCTGGAACAGTTTCCTCCTGTCAGTGTCTCCACTGAGTGTCTCTGATTTGTTATTCATGCTGCGTCTGTGCTGCCTTCTGTGATGACAAGAGAAGCCACAGTTAGTATAAATAATCCCAGACCACTGGAACCATACACACACACACGCTATAGGACGGCAAAAGATTCATACACATGCAACATCGTGCACACACATACACATGTCTGCTTGTTTGATAAAGGTCCCACACGTATGTACACACATGCGTCTGCAAATAGTGCAGCTGGACTCACAGACATTTTCATTAAGTTTGTCATTCTCCATTTCATTTTTGCTGAAACATGGATAGTTCACACAAAATGAAATGTGTGACTGCATTTTTATTTGATTCAGGTGGTTGCGCTTTTAGCTAAGAGAAATTCTCCAAACAGACAGCTGGTCGGTCTCAGCTCCAGTTTCAAATTACAATCATGTTCGTCAATGTCCATTCTTCTTCAGCAACGTTAGTTTTGTCTTGCATGGGCGTATCCAGAGGGGTGGCATGGGTTCCTTCTTACCTGCGAAAATATGATTGGCTTCTCACCTTATCAGAGTCAGTGCAGCATATCATTTTTAGTTTTAACTTAAAATTGTAAATAAATACTTTGCAAATCTATTTCATATGACAGTAGTGTATGAAAGGTACGAGTCCATAAAGATTTACAAGCAAACTCTTGCACACTGTCCAACTGGACTGCAATGAACAAACTAGCAATGTTTTGCTACTGAAGCATTGCCAACTAATGCATTTTTGCAAGTAAGACAGTGTGCAGGAGTTTGTCTGCAGTTTTTTAAGAACTTTAAATTGTGACATTGAGCTGATATTCAGAACAACAGCACAACCTCTATAGTGATGAAAACCGTAGAATAATGTGCCAAATACAGATGGATGAAACTTTGAGTTTATCCATGAGGCAAAGGGATGAATTCACAGTAAATACAAATATTGCAGGAGCACATCAGCTGCAGTTTGACAATCACACAGCCCTTAGTGCTGCAGGCTACAGAGGTCTCTTTCTGATCCCTGCCCAGCTGTGTAGTCGAGATGTTTTATAAACTAATAATCCTCTTATCTGGGTCATCTACTGTGCTGCTCTGCTCTCTTCACGCTACACTACACCTGAGACACACACATACGCACACACACCTCACCGACGTATAACAGTGCAAGCACCAGCACCTCTCTTATCTGATGCTGCTGCTTTCTCTGTGCCAGCAGCAAACTGTCACTCACACATAGGTGGGGAGGAATCCTGGTATGTGAGTGGCAGAGTGTGTCTACTTGGCATACTTAAGATCAGGTAATATACCTGTGAAGACCGTGTATGGCACTGAATGCATACAAAGTCCAGAGCTGGAACGTATATTTGCTCAAACTCCCCTCTTCTGATGTATCTTCTCCAACTTTTGGTACTCTGTATTTCTACTGCACTTAATTTAAGGTTCATTTAACTGCACTCAGGGGCGTGTCCAGAGGGGTGGCCAGGGTTGGCATTGGCCCCCCTTGAAAACCTATTGGCCACCCCAAGTGCCACCCTAAAATCCTTATCTATTATTGACTATTTAGCTTGCCAGAGGTGTGATTTATGTTGAAATCTACCATCAGGCTGTGTTGCGACAGGCGGCTCATAGTTTTCAGTGTGCAGATGTTTGTTTGCAATTTTTTAAAATACTTTAAATTGTGACTTTACACAAACGTATTGTTTTGAGTCCTTGAAGAATTAAGCTTAGAAGATGTTTATGTTGCCATTATCCGTTGTTACTTAAAAGTTGATGTGATTAGTGCAGACAGAAAGGGTTTATAATGCTCTTCATTTATGTGTGCACACAAACTTCAGACCACCCCTGCACAAGTCAGTGCCCCAGTTGGGCCACCCTAGTCCAAAAACGTCTGGACATACCCCTGATTACACTCTGTTTTTAAAAAACAGCTGAAGTTTCACTTTATTCTCAATTTTCAGCTGAACCCTTGTTTGTGTTTCCCAGTGTTGTTCTCAGGCAGGTCTGTTCATTAAGTCAAAATAAAGAAAAAATATATACAGATGTTTTGTGACATCTTTTCTGCATACATCTTATCTTTGTCAAATTGTTAATACCATTCATTATGTGATCAAAATAAGCACATCTTTAACCTCTTAATTTGACAATAATGTATTCAAAAGATCATTATTGAACGGTATTGGCTGCAAATTTTCACTGCAAGAATTCCGTCACGATAGTACAGTGTATGCCAGGCTTTACTCGGTGGTCCAATGCATTTGATTTTTTCTTACAAAATGTAAATTATTTGTGTAAAACTGACTCAAGATTGGTACTTAAATTGTCTTATTTTGAAGTGTATGGTCAATGACTTAGTTGGCCATTTTTCTGTGAGTTGGCAGTGAGATCATGTTAAGCTTTATCTAAGAATCATTTTTAGTTATTTCTTGTTCCTGAATATTTCTACTATAAATGTTCTCAAAATTCCTGTGAAAATTCTCCAAAATGTCCTACTACAGTTAAACAGTATTGAAATGTGCATGGGAAACAATAAGAACTGTAGAAATGAGTAACTTAAAAAAAAGATAAAACTGAAATAAAGAAAATGGAAGACCACAAAAGTCACTTGACTTTATAGTTGAAAAAGAAAGATGTTATTTGGGAACCTTAGAGAAACTGCCTTTAACCGTATTCTTTCCTTTGACTGTTAAGAAAGGAGAGAGAAGCAGATTTTACCTGAATGGGCTGTCCTTAACCTGATCTGTGGTGAAAGGACCCTGCAGGTCTGCTCATTATGACACTCATCAGATGCTCTATGATTTGTAGCGTAGCTGCACATTGGGAACACAGCCCTCATGTTGGATATCACCTTTCTGTAAACTACATGATAAATGCACGGGAGAGCAGAGGGGAGGTGGAAAGCACCACTTTATTCAGAACAGGTGGCCATGCGTGCTAAGGCTGAAATGACAAGCAGCTGTGGCAGCGTGCTCGCGCCAACATGCACACAAACACTTTCTCCTGAGAGACAAAGTTTGACAAGATTGTCTGTCCGATGTTTCCTGCCTTGAAATTTAAATCCTGCAGGACAGGAAGGAAGAGACAGAAAACTGCTAATTTCACTTTAACTCACAAGTTCACGATTTCTATGAACAGAAAGTGACTGCATTGTATTGAAAATACTATAATGCTAATCTAAGAAAGTCTGAGGACTGTCTCAGGATCTCAGTTCTCGAGCAGGGTCCCCACATGTGCCAAATCTGACCTGATTGGTTGGCCGATCTGCTCTGTTGTAATTGGTCAGTCGTTCGGACAATTCTCGGAAATGTTACGCCCCTTTTACCATATTTGGAATGTAGCTAATGTGCAGCATGAGCTTGTGCTTGCCACAACGAGCCAATGGGCTTGGATCAGTGACATCATCGCAGTGTGATATCACACTGCACTTTTCAACGAGGGGGGCTAGAACCGAGCGTTACATGCAGCTACTGCTACTGCTAACAGGAGGAGGTAGGAGAAGCCGCGTTTCCGCAGACTTTGAATTTTTGCACATAGATGTGCCTAAACATGCACAAGACACCTGGAGAACACACTAAAGAGCATATAAAACCAGAAAAAGCATAATATGGGACCTTTAACACATCAAAAGAGAATCAAGAGTCTCTTCTCAAGATGAACCGTGTCCGCCATTACTAACACAACCATTTTGCATTCTCAAATATATCTGAGCGGCATTATCTTCACAAGACACATCATAGCACACAGTAGCTGGATATACAAACTTGCTTGGCTAAGCTTATTTATAATTTTTAAGTGTTTGCTCATGTTACTAATCTACTAACAGGAAAAATAATGAAGGCAACTCGCTGCCATTCGTCTGGTAGGTCTTGCCAGAATGGAAGAGAAGTATTCAGATGCAGTCCCGTATCAGAAGCTCCTGACATGACGGACATGGATGGTATAAATAGCCGAAGTAGGAACAAAACTGCTTTGCTCCAAAAATCGAATCCTTGCCAGTATTTGCATAAATGCAGATGTTTAAAAAATCAATATGGCAGCAAATATGGCTGTGATGGTAGTTTTGAAAGACTCATCATCTGTGGTGCAGTTCACAAAAAAGTCAATATTTGAAGCCAAATTACATGATGAAGTGCACGTTTCATTTTAAAAAAACAAGCAGGTGTGCTGGTTAGCCTAGCAGTTATGTTGCACGCCCCATGTACAGAGGCTGTAGTCCTCATTGCAGCAGCCGTGGGTTTGAATCTGACCTCTGCCCTTTTACTGCATGTCATACGCCTCTTTCTCCACCCAACATTTCCCGTCTCAATTCAGCTGTCCTATCATGTAAAGGCAAAATAATGCTTGTTTAAAACAAACAAGCATGGATGAGAAAATGTCCACCACCAGCAAAACTGAAAAGATACAGGAGCATTTCAGATTTTAGCAACCACCAGGAGGTAGGGAGTGGAACATGAGTCACGCAATATGTAAGCTATAAAAAACAAGGTAAAATACTGCAGAAACACGACCAACCTCCGTCTACATATGAGACCATCCTGATGAGCTGCTAGCAACAACACAGGGCTTTCATGATGCTTTCAAGTCAAAATTTCCCTCAACTTCTAAACGGGCTCAGAAGATCACAAAAGCAGTTTTATACTTAATCTCTTAAAACTTGTGCCTGTACACCATAGTTGATAACAAAGGCTTCAGACAGCTCCTTAATGAGTGGGAGCCACGCTATGTTTATAAAAGAAACTGCAGTGACATTGTATGCAGATGCACGTTTATGCAAATACATGTGGACAAGTACGTTGTGGACTTTGTTAAACCCAATGAAAACGTCACGCAGGAAGACAGTCGAAACCATTTTTTCCTCTGGTAAGTATAACCCATTTCTGTTATTCTAAAAGTTCTCATTGCTATTGGCTGTGTAGAGTCACGATTGTTAGTCAAGTGATTAAACTCATTTTCTGTCATACATTCGTGAGATTGCATTTTCCTGTGAATCAAGCAAGGGAACAGACCTGCTTTTCTATCCAGCTCCATGTGCCTGTGTTACCCGTAACTTCCACGTAGTCCGTGCGTGCTGCCTTCCGTCAGAACTCAGTCTTGCTCTGTCCGACGGAGCCCACCCTGCCCAAATAATATCTAAATACTGTGAGTTTTTTTTGTGATTTTGCAATGCCACTTTCCTCATTTGAAACAAACTGTGTTCATCAAATCAAACTCGGTCATGAAGAGCGCTGAGACTGTTCAAAGACATCTCCTTGGTGTCTCTGCTGGGAGGTTTGTATATTCGATTTGTTGAACATTTTTGTGGGCTGAAGACTCTAAATTGATGCTTGTGTAAGCTGTTGATTAACTGACTGACATCCCAACTGAGAGCCAAGCAGCCATGGTCCCATGTTGCACACAAAAAAAAGATCTGAGAGCTCTTATCTCTAACAGCTAGAGCATGACACAAGGGGCTAAGGGCATGGATTAATGCCAAGTTGCTCTCTCTTTTCCAACCTCTCTGAAGCAGTATGTGTGTGTTTATGGACTTTAGATTGATTGGCATGTCTGTCTCGCACGAACGACCTCTGAGTGCCAGTTTCACGCTAAAGCTCATTCCAGTGCCAACTCACTTTGTCAGTTGATTTTCCTAATGGACCTCCTTACCTTTCATGTTTAGCTGTTTGTTTGGCTCCCGTCCAATCACCTCTGCTCTTCCATAGCCAAGAGAAACAGACAGCAAAAGGTCCCACATGTAAACTACTTAGAAAAGCTCTGGGAATCCAGATAAGCCTCTATCGTTAGATCTTTACATGATATTTGTATTGTAATTATGTCTTCCATCAAGAAATCTGCAGATGGGCTCATTAACCCATACTGTGCTCACCTTCCACTGTTTGAAAGAGTGAATGCCTACATAGACAAGCAGAGAGAAATACAGCGTCAGCGTTGTGAATGCATGTCCAAAGGTTTGATATCCGGCTTCTGTCCTGAGCATCCACTCAGGTCTTTGGTCCAGTTTGAAGATGAGCCAAGCGTTAGTCTCTGTGGCGGCTCTAGAGGAGTGAGGCCGTGACTAACATGAACCAGCGTCGCCATCACTGAGCTGCCAGTCAGGAAATAAATACAGCTGGAGAGGGCCGCAGACCAACGTGCCTTCAAGTTTGGTTTGGTCCCAAGTGAAACTTCTCAGATCTCACCACACAAACTTATTAAAGACTTTGAGAGAAGGTATCAAAGTATCAAACACAAGATGTCACTCGGCGACTACTTATTTCTGTATGAAAGTGCACACAAAGAAAACAGTTAAATGTCAGTTCAGTTTACCTAATATCCAATGGTTCTCTACTGAAAACTTTAGAATCAAGCAGAAATTACATTTGAAGGAGCATTATGTAAGATATAAACTGAATTAAGTCATACAGTGAACTTACTGTATCATCAGACATTAAGGAAACATGCTATGTTGAAGTGTTGGCTTCTCTGTAAACAACACAGCAGCCAGTATGTCCTTAAGTTTAGATTCTGGTCCTGAATGGTCTGGATTTGTTTGGACCAGAGAAGTAGGCGGTTTTAAGGCACCCCACATGGTCGTTTTGGACGCCCCTTGGTTTACCAGGGAAAAGGCAAACCAGCAGGTGTTACAGCGATGGAAGCAGGCAAGAGAACTGGTTCAGATAGAAGTGATTCTACCCGACCTAAAAAGCCTGTTAGAGACTTGTTGGTTAGGCTTAGTGCTGGTGTGACTCTCGAAGGGACACATCCTTGGAAGCTCATGAGCAGTTTTGCAGTGGATGGGTGCAAGAGCTGCAACTTTACAAGCCGGACAACTGCAAAACAATAGTTGTACTTGCTAAGGTGAGGTTAACACTCTTTGATCCAGACCAGACATGACACAAAGCTTTAAGAACATTACATTCCATGTTAGTTGACACAGAATGACCGTGATCTAAAAATGCTTACTTGACATTCAAGTAAGATAAAACGTTAACTAATTATCACAGGTATGTGTATTTATATGTGTATACTTTATATGATATAATTGATATGTTGTCCTGTCTTTAAATACTCAGGTATTCCAAGGATTTTTCCCCAGCTTCATAGTGTGATCTGTTATGTCAGTCTTTAACGTAGCAGCTCTACCATGTTGAATTTTTCAGCTCTCAGCCAAACAAAACGGATAGGATTAAGGAGACGATGTTTGTTTACATGCCAAGTCCTTCAGAAGTTGGCGGCCCAAAATGCAATGTGGCATGACATTCTCTGCAGACATCAGTGGTAATTTCATTTTGTTTGACAAACAGTTAAAAACCTCATTAAGAGCCAAGGGGAAAAATCCAGAAAAAAAAAAAAGGAATTAGTCGTCAAATGATCCCTGTTGCCATCCATTAACATTACTGTTACGGTAAATGGTAAATGGACTTGAGCTTGTATAGCTCTTTTCTCACACCTACACATTCACACAGAGGTTTTTATATAAAGTGACCATCAGAAGTACATAATCCCATTCATTCACATTCATACACCGCCGACGAAGCAGCGGGAGCAACTTTGGGTTAGGTGTCTTGCCCAAGGACACGTGGGCCTGTGTGGCTGCAGTAGCTGGGGATCGAACCCTTGACCTTCCAGTTGAGAGTCGACCGACTCTTCCAACGGCCCCCCAAATGTAATTATTCCATTTAAATGACTGGGGCGTGTTAAAGTAAGCTGTTGACGGCCATTAATCTTAAAGAAAGATGTTATCGAAGTGTTGTAGTCAAACAACATTATGTGAAAACATTTGCACTGACCTTATTTAGTACCTTTTAAAAAATAGTTGATGCAATATTCCAATAAGAATTAGAAAATGTAGGGTAAAGAGAGGGATAGTTCTGCAGGGCATACATTATACAATCCATGGCAGCATCTATGGCCAGGTTGGAAAAGAGCCCTTCTGATCCATGGCCCATTTCAGCTGCCTGGTGGAACCATGTTGCTCAGGCCTGCGTTACTGTAGTGTTAGTGTGACCCATGTCCCGCTCTCTGTGGGCAGAGCGGAGGCATTCCAGTAGCTGTCACGCTCCCATCCTTAAGTAAACCCATGCTGGCGTAATCGTCCGAAGGAAGCAGCCAGAGGGGTTGCTGAAACTTTGGAATCACGCACTCACTTAACAGAGCCCGCATTGAACGAGGCTCAGCGAGCGAGGCGGCCCAGAGCAGATCTGCAACACCTGCAACACCTGCCCTGTTTCATGCAGCCTTCACGTCATGAGGGAGAGACTGCAGATATGAGATTTCTGCTGGAAGAAGCTGTTCTCATCAGATTTCAGCCAAGAAATATCTTTGAACAAGTTGGGTTTGGCAATGGGCTGATAACTCTGTGATTTTAGAAATGTTGACATAACTTACACAACATAACTGCATATGGAGGACAAAATCTTCGATTCAGAAGAGTGAATCATTTGTTAATTAAAGGCTATATGTTGTAGCCTACGCTTTGTGTAATAACATACATTGTGTTGTTGTTTGAAGTAGAACTGTGGCTCAGCGTTCCAAAAATGTCTGTGATGCATGTGACACTACAAGGAAATGAATAAAAGTTAATCTGTAATCTACCTGGAAGGAGTGTCTTAATTTAAGGAATTTGTGGATGCATATTTGTATTCACAAAGTGAAAAGCACACTGCAAACCTTATGCCCTATGTCTTGCAGTGCACACCTATTCAACACATATTTGATAATCCACCTGAAACATTAAACTGTAAAAGTGACCATCAGAAGTAACTAATCCCTTTCTTAAACATTCATAGGCCATCGACCAAGCAGCGGGAGTATCTTGGGGTTAAGTGTCTTGCCCAAGGACACATCGGACATGTTGCTGCAGGAGCGAACCCCCAACCTTCCGTTTAGGAGATGACCGACTGAGCCAGTGGCGGCGCCAGAGATTTTTTTTTTGCTGGTGCTATGGGGTTGCTCAACTTTTCAGAGAGGGTGCTCTGAGATTTCGGGTTTCCCATGCCAGTTACCAGTTCAATTTCTACTGCAACGTTCGCGAGGCCCGACACACACGCATGCAAAATTATGTGGTAAACACAAGGCTAGATATTCAGCCTTCAGAATATACGTTCACAAGCCTACCTCACCTCAGTGTCATCATCACAGTATTAGCCATATTAGGTTCATCACACTCGTTTCCAGGTTTTGATTGAGTCTCCGTCAGTTTGAATTGGGACTGCGGCGACCGCTGTGTGAAAGAGAGTGGCAGCTAAGTACGGCGCAGAGCGCTGCGCTAACAGAATGCGGCGCGCACAGAGTAGACCTATGTGTGAATTGGGGAGGAAGTGGAGCGAAGTAAGGTCAAAAGTTCAATGCGTGCTGCGCCCATTGGCCAAATCACCTGTGTTGGTTTTATGTTTTTATTCTCCAATATGTTTGTTGTATTTATGTATTTATTCATTTTTCAAATGATAAATTATGGAATTCACATATTGAAAATTCTAAATAAACCCCACAAATTTCTTGGGGGTGCTAGGGGGGTGCTATGGCTATCCTAGGGGTAGCTCCAGCGCCCCCTAGCCCCTCCCTGGCGCCGCCCATGGACTGAGCCACAGCCGCACCCTAGCAAGGACTAGCAGGATTGCAAACTCGACTGGGGTTGGGCTTTAATGCCCTGAGAGCAACAGGCCCAGGTGCTCCGAATCTGGCTAGCTGATTCCTCTAGGAACAAGGCATACAGAACATATAAGTAGAAGCCTGTAAGGCAGTGACTGTCACACTCCATGTTGTTGACTGTAATGAAAATCGCCTCTCGGGAAGACAGTTCAAACCTCCTTTTTGCTTTGGGAGACTCTCAAAAACAGACTGCGTCGGTACCACTGGAACTTATATTCTGGATTTTGCCATAACTTTAAAGACATGTGACTGAAAGCTCTGAAAAGAGTAAGTAAGTGTTGGTTAATTCTATTTCCCTGCACTGTATTTTGTTGAGATGCATTTACATTGATTCTTTTTGAACCTTTATTTAACCAGGTTGGTCCCATTGAGATTAAGAACCTCTGATGGACAGTACATACACACAATGAGCAGACATGTCTAAAAATAGTTACCAAGAAGCATCATGCATAACTAACAATGAATGGCATTCAAACCTCAACATACTTTTGAATTACTTTTAAACTAAAGGCTTTTATAGAGAATAGTGAATAAATGCATTTTATTCAGCCTCAAAGCAGCAAGAAAAAGGCTGCTGATGCATTTTACTATGTGTTATTTACTACAGCAAGACTGCTTTGTTCCCCTCTTTACATACATTCACTCACACTTTCTCCCTCGCTCTCTCTCTAACACACCACACACACGTGCACACACACACACAGAGGAGGGCCTGTAAGCGTCTTCCTCAATTAGGTGTGTTTAACTTTAACAGTGCGCCGGCGTCGGGCTAAGCCACGGCTCCCTCGAGACCAAGCCGCCAATCTCACTGAGTCAACACATGTATACATGCAGTGCCCTGACTGCCCCATGAATTGAAGTCACATGCACACACACATAATCTTACACACTGTTTGCTGACAACTGTAATAGGTCTACGTAGCAGACTGCTTCTTGGACACAGACAGAGCCCCCTCTGGAGGCCTCTCTGCACACATACACAATGCTGAGACATTTCAAGCCACCGGCTTCACCTGACTGAGATGTGGTTGTGTGCTGAATTAGTGTGACTGTGTGTGTGTATGTACAGGTGTTATACACTACACTCATTCATACGGAGACACCTGGTTGATTTGGAGTGCATGTTTCTTTGTGTGTGTGTGTGTTTTGACAGCTGCGTCTAACCAGGCTGCACGGTGTCCTCAGACGTCCCACAGAAACTTTAACCCTTAGCCCCTACACCACAAACCCGCCACACACCACCAACTACACACCGCAGCTCACTTCAACTTCAGTTTACACATTTTACCAGATTTATAAGAAGGCACAGTATGTAAATTCAGCCACCAGGGGGCTCTCAATCAAAACAGTAACAAAAGATAATGTTTAGGCTGAAGGGGAATCATGGGAGTGATTCTCGGGTGAAACAGACCGAAGGAGGAGAATATGTTTACAGACAAGCTAATATATCCAAGTATAATTTACATGACAATTTTCTCACAGCAGCACAGCGACAGTACAGCAGCTTTCATCAGCAGTTCACGATTCCTTATGCAGTGGTCTCTTACGTAACATCCGGTGTTTCCAAGGCAACGAGAAACCTGTCCTGTCTGTCATGGCGGCTCTGTCATGGGATTCGCCACGAACGGTACAGGGCGTAACAACTATAAAATTAAGGATTTCTCTGGCTTTGATAACTGTTGGAAATATTTGAGGTAATGTAAGTACTCAATGAAAAATATATAGCATAGGTTGAGCCTTGAATATCTAAAAGAAAAATCCCCCTTTAGGTGTTGCATTTAAATGATGCAGTTCTGATGTGGATATTTTACTGATATTTCTGCTGACAGTATTTAAACCTGACAAGCTCATAATCACCGGCGGCAGCTGATTGGCTAACAAAACTCTTCCATTATATTTTAAAGGTCCTGTGAGGAACCTTTAGTTTGTGGGGATTTTTCACCTTATTATGGACAAAGAAATGTCTCTTATCTCTTTGCCGGTTTTGTCCTATACACACTAAAGTTGTGTTTTTAGGAAAAAATCACCCTGCTTTCTTTAACGGCAAGAATCTGGCATTGTGGACCACTTCATCTGACGCCTACCCCCCCCGGCAGCAATTTCAGACATTAAGAGTAACAGTATAGAAATTGTCAATATTCATCAGTATTAATTTCAGTCTGTTTCATAACCAACTAAAAGGAGCATTTCTGAAGCTTGAGGAGCCGCATTCACAAAGATTTATACATTGATATTTTTTAATATATGTGAAAAAAATGAAACATAAGTAAATAAATGTTCTCCTGCAAGCGCCGCAGTGAGTCCGAGTGAGCTGATGTGAGAACGTGAACTACACATAGCAGTGATTTAAGGGAAAATATTTTCATTACAGCGTCATATAGCAGACTCGGTTGCATCGTCCAGAACTTCCGCATAGTTCTTTTTACGTCATGTCTTGCCTTAGGAGACCCCGCCCCCTTTCAATTCAATTCAATTCAAAAAACTTTATTTGTCCCCGGGGGGCAATTCAAGGGCACACAGAGCAGTAAATGAACGACAGTGCAGGTATACAAAAATTGTCAGGGATAGTCTCCCGATGTGAGGTGTAGGCTATATGTGAAAAAACAGATCAGGAGACTTTCAGGGGCAGCTCTCCTTAAATTCTCTAGACATTCTCAGGAGTGCATATATATGTGAACACAGATTCACACACTTGATAACATTTCATATATAGCAATAACAAGTTTGAATGTTTCTCTATGCTTAACTTGCAATAATGAAACTTCATTGTCATTTTGTATGCTTGCGTGAGGCTTCCTCATTTTTCCGAAGAAAAGAGAGACTGTTGGATAATCCAACATGATTCTGTAACATTTTGACCACAGGGCTGCAGTGTACCCGGAGCCTGTTGGGAAACACTCGGCTCTGGAGAATGTTCACTGAATTAAGAGTGTGTTCAGGGCCCTGCTCAGTGTGTGTGTGTGTGTGTGCGTGTGTGTGCGCGTGTGTGTGTGTGTGTGTGTGTGTGTGTGTGTGTGTGTGTGTGTGTGTAAGACACCTTGGGGTTTCTACTTATGTACAATAATTATTATAACTGTCGTAGGGCGCAGACAGCCAAGCCTATGTGTTCTCATGTGTGTTGTACTTCATGCATGTGTGCATGTTACTGTGTTAGTGTGCATGCACCAGGTCCTATAAGAATGCACATATTGTTTATCACATTCCTGGTGTGTGGAGGGAAACAGACAGAGAAACCTAAACCTAACAGGGCTGTGTGCTCCCAGCTCTCCCAAGCCCATCTACAGGCTGTCCCAGACAGAAAATTGGGAGGGTTGGGGTCCAAATTACACTTGGTGAGAGGAGAGAACGCTGCATTTGTTTCCTGCTCTGTGTGTTCAATGTGTGTACAGTGACAGGAGTGTATGTTGTGAAGTGTAAGGGGTTATGTGTGATATGGTTTTCTCTGGCTTGGCCGACTGTGGGTGAGAGCAGCCTCACTGTGACAGACTCTTTAAGGAGTATTATCAATTCTTTCTACACTTAGTGGCTGTCAGTTTTCAGTAGAGCATAACACTGCTGTGCTTTGCTCTGTGTGTGTGTGTGTGTGTGTGTGTGTGTGTGCGTGTGTGTGTGCAAGAGTGTGTGTGTGTGTGTATGTGTGTGTGTGTGTGTGTGTGTGTGTGTGTGTGTGTGTGTGTGTGTGTGTGTGTGTGTGTGTGAGTGAGTGTGTGTGTGTGTGTGTGTGTGCCCGTGCGTATTTCATGATCCCTTCCATCATCCCACAGGGTAAGAAGTGTGGAAAATGATTAAAGTTTACACAAATCTTTGCCGTAAGTAGTGGTACAGTTTCCTTGTAATTTACTAATGCAAACTCGGATTTGGCAGAAAGAAATGGAGCTGAAATCCTACAAAAACAAACAACCCCATTTTCACCAATTGCAAGTTAATTTGAAAACCTTAACCTGACGTAAAGTCAATAACTTAGCCCCCCTAAAAGTGACCTGCAGGGTAAAATGACCCTAAATGAAAATATATTCCTAACCCTAACCCTGTGTGCGATAGAGGTTGTTAACCCTTGTTCTTTATATCCACACCGAATAAGATCTTTTAGAGGGAATATGAACCGTCTGCAAGATGATGTTCATTACACCATAGAGTAAATAAAAAAACTTCGCTTTAAAGGTCCAATATGTAAGATATCTACTACTGTAAATTAAATCATCATGACCTAACAAAATCATCAGACATTAAGGAAACATGCTATGTTGCAGTGCTGGCTTCTCTGACAACAATGCAGCAGCCAGTATGTCCTCCTTCTAACTTTAGATTCTGGTCCTGAATGGTCTGGATTTGTTTGGACCAGAGAAGGTAGGCGGTTTTAAGGCACTCTCACACGTCTGTTTTGGACACCCCTCAGTTTGCCAGGCAAACAGCAAACCAACAGGTGTTTCAGCGATATAAGCGGGTATGCAAACTACAACAGATACCCAACCTAAAAAGCCTCTGCATGTTTCTAATAATCTCCACGAGCAGAGACATGCTCAAACTAGGATAAATATTGAAGATGATGAAGAGAGGTTAGAACGCAGAAAGGTAGAAAGAAAAAGTGGAAAGCTGGCTAAACACTGAAGCTTCAGTGTCCACGACATAGCATCCCTAGGGAGGAGGGGGAGGGGGGAGACAGCTCCTATCAAGTTTTGAATATGGACTGCAGTACCCATTTTTAACAATAGGTGTGGGCGTTACATATTGCTCATTTAAAATCTATTGAAATGAGACTGAAGAACACGATTTTTATTCCTTGAACCCCTACTTTAGCGATGTAACTGCAACAGCGAGTCAAATGTCCTTTTTCTCATTCAGCATGTGTACATGTAACCTGTTGAAAGGAGAAATTGGTATAATGATCATGCTTTCACAACATTTTGATGCTGTCAGATGAAGCATCTGCATCACCTATTCCCTCAGATGATGCCACTGATGCCAATTTTGTGTAAAAAAAAAAAAAAGGAACAGCAGTATTTTGCACTTCCACAATGGCTTTATTTTTTAACACAAGAGGTTGCCACTTGCTGAATCTCCCCTTCGACCCCCCCCTTGACAAAACCAAGCAAAGTCCCATTTCTTTGATCGTTGTAAATTCTCCTGTGTGGTGAGGTATTGTAAGAGTCATCTCTTCTAAAGAACGTTGGGCTGCACTGATTTCAAGTCAAACATGTTCGCTGTTTAAACACGTTTGGAGGAGAGCCAAGCATTCACTCTGTGCATTGTCACGTGAAAATGGAATGATGAAGCTGACTGAAGCAGGAAGCATGCCAACTGCAGCAAATCAGTTTTTAACTCACCTCGAGAATATGTACAGCCCGTCTTTACCCTGTTTCCACGACTTTCCCCAGATTAATATCTTTGTGAATTTTCTATAAAAAGTAGTCCAAAAACTATGAACGTAAAATCTTTCCGTCAGTCGTCCACCATGTTTTTTCACGTTTGACCGCGAGAGATTTTGCAAGATTTCCAGTTATGAGAGTCAAGACTCTGTTGTGTCTCTGAAGACTGTCGGGCTGTTTTGGTCCTATTGTTGCTCTTCACACACTATATGAACTAAAGTGTTTAATCTTTCATTGTTTATCCTCAAGTGAGATCTCTCGCATGTTTAAAATCTATAAAGTGTGGGCCAGGCTTTAACATAAAGTTGATCTTCGACCTTATGACTTGGAAGTCAAATAGAGAATTGGAGTTATAGTGAAATATTGTCATTGTTTAAATAAGGTGTGTTAATTCCTGGTATACATGTTTGTTTTCATATTAACCTCACATTCAGCTTGGTTGGAGGAGATTATGATCCAGTGGGGGTGTTTTTTTCTCTAGTTTGGCAAAAGTAAACACAGTGGTGTGTTTGGCTGATCTCTGGCGTTTAGAGGCTCTACTTAGTGGCAACTGGTCACTGCCAAAACAAACAAACCTGTGTGTGTGTGTGTGTGTGTGTGTGTGTGTGTGTGTGTGTGTGTGTGTGTGTGTGTGTGTGTAAGATGCAATGGACTCATGAGTACAAGTGTGTTGCTGCTAAGTGCCACTGTGTGTCAGCCAAAACAAACAGGCTTAATGAGAAGCAGCTCCTGGGACAGAGAGCGAGAAAGAGAGAGAGAGAGAGAGAGAGAGAGAGAGAGAGAGAGAGAGACCCAACCAGGGTCCAAACACACTGACCCAACTGTCTCTCCCACTTGGACTTAAAGGATACTCTGTTCCCCTCTGTCCTTCTCCTATAGCTCGACCATCAGCTTCATCAGCCTCACCCCTCTCACCCCTCAACACTCCTTCCTGTCCCTGACTCTCACCCCTCCATTCACCGCTGAGGTGTGAGGGTGACGAGGGTGAGAGGTGAAGGGGGGGGGGGGGGGGGGGGGGGGGGGGGGATGTACGAGGTGAGTGATGGCAATTAGAAGTACATTTGTAACTGTGTGTGGGAAACACAGAACAGTTGTGTTGCAGCTTGTTTGTGGATTCACTGGCTCGGCACGAGAGTAAAAGACGTGAATGAAATATAGAGAACGTGCCATAATGAGACTATTCAAATTCAAATAATTAACTGACTACAGGACTATCCAGTAGATGTCGTCCTTGAGCACCACCATGAAACCAAAACAAACTGCGACACCTTCGCTATAGTAAAGCCTCCGCTGTTCCCCAGCGACACACCATCAACCGCCGTCTCTTCGCCCCTCCAAGGAGATATGCATTAGAACGCACCATAATTAAGCACCATTAAGCGCAAGCGGCGGACAAAATTGTCCTTGGGTCGAGTTGCAATTGCCTGTGGTCTGCATTGTTGTGTTAGCAGTGTTAGCATGCTTTAGTTAGCTGCTAGCTTCATTGCATGTAAGTTTACACGGAATGACCGTGATCTAAAAAATGCTTACATGACATCCAAATAAGCAGTGAGTAGGCTGTGTTACTCTTCTTTTCTCTAGTCCTTGACTTTACAAACTTTTATACACAAGGGGGAGGAGCTGACCGGCCATCCCGTGCATGTAAACACCATAGAAATACGGCTCAGACATCATTACAGCCTGCAGGACAGTCATGACTCAGAGAGGATTTACTTGATTTCTGCTGTTTTTATCTGTGAAATGTTGCACATTCTTCCTTAAATATGTTATTATTATATGTAATTACTGTTTTAATTTTGAGGTTACACCCTTTGAAAAACTTGAACAGAGACTTTAAGATAATTAATAAATGGAACTTTCTGTATAATGTATCTGATAGTTACTCAAAACAAAATAAACATAAATATACTCATTTAAGAATCAATTAAAATCTGATTAAAATTAATAATATACAAATAAAGACCGGGCAAAGACATTTTGTATGAAATGATGAACCTCAAAAAGTACTTTAAAGACAACTTAAAGGGGAGCAGGCAAAGACTGCTACTCATAATTAGCCGTCCTTGTTCATGCTGGGCGAACTCTTCATCCATCTCGAATAACTCCCTCATGTCTGACAATCATTGCCAGTAGCCATTTGTAATGATATGTGTCGTGGAGCTGGGCCGAACAAATAGCTAAACGATACAATTGTGCTTCAATCTTACCAGTGCTTTAAAATGAACCTATCAGGGAGATGTCTGCGATGCTGTGCGATGCTGTGCTGCGCTTCAGCCTTCGTCTTCTGGAGGCTTGGGGATACTTGAAACAGTTGGTCTGGTTATAGAAGGTCGAGGCCGGCTTGTTTGATGTGGAAAGCAACAAAGCTACGGCGTTCTCCAGTGGCTTGAACACCAAATAGCGTTGCAGTCCAAAATAACATCACATCTAGCGGCCAATTCCACTCCGGCCATTGTGGTCAAAGGCCTGATGGTAAAGCTTCTCGAGACCCTTAAGCTTATTGTTTATTTGACCCTTTGTTCGATTAACACCATGATCTCCAGGCATTGTAGTTATTCAGTCATAAAAAAAAGAGTCCCCTGCAATTGCCACAGATTTTGGCGTTGGCTCCCACACCCAGAAGCTCCTGCATCTCACTAAATCTCCCAGAAAGTACTTTGTGGGCCCTTCAGCAAGGTAGTCCTCTCTGTGGGTCCTCACCTTATTACTTCTGAGAGGAATTCCAGGCTCTTTTTAGTGATAAGATACTTCATCTCTTTCAGCTCCCAAATGACTCTTAGCAATGTTTGTACGTGTGCATGTAATTACTTAAATTATTCATTGTAAATTAATTAAAAACTGTGTAATTCTCAGAATGTATAAAACATTTATGTAAACCATGGTGTGTGTCTGTGGCTCAGCAGTGGAGAAAAGATCACCCCCATTCTGTTGCATAAAGGGAAAAAAGGAAACCAGCTCTCATACAGGAGCCGGCTTCAGTCCTTCACATAAAAGATCCGGCTCATAGAGCCGACTTGTTCGCAGACAACGCATCACTAAGCTGTACAAGGCAGTCAGCTGTAACTATAAAAATGTGAGGCAGAGTGGTGTAAAGCCAACGTAAAATCTGAAAATCTTTCCTGGCTTCAAAAAAGCAAACCTCAAATACAAGCTGACAAGGTTCAGTGTGTGTGTGTGTGTGTGTGTGTGTGTGTGTGTGTGTGTGTGTTTGTGTGTGTGTGTGTGTGTGTGTGTGTGTGTGTGTGTAAGTGTGTGTGTTTACCGCATCCCTCACACTGACCCCTGCTTGTCAGGTCATATCCTGCCCATCTCTTTTTTTTTTTGATGGTTTCTGTGTGCTGTTTGCTTTGGCAGCTACAGGTCTAATGGGGTTCAGGTGTGAAGAGTGTGTTTGCATGTTTGTGTCAGAGTGTGTGAGCATTCCTGAAAGCTTTTGTGTATGCAGGTACAGTAAGTGTGTGTTTGTGTGCATGTGTTTGTACGTCCAGTTATTTTGGGCGCAGTCACCATGATCATTTATTTTTAGTCCTGAAAGACTTTGTGTGTGTATGATTATGTGCATGTCTATGGGGATTTGTACACACCGTGCTTATGTGCGTGCATGTGTGTTCTTTGGCAGTGGAGTGGCGAGCAGGGTTTGGAGGCTGTGGTGAGTTTGTGTGTACAGGGTTGCTGGTGTGAAAGAGCAGTCAGAGCTCCTCTTCCCCCCGGAGAGAGTGAGTTTAATTTAGAGGAACAAGGCTCCTAACACACACTCGTGCTGCTGCCGTCTCCTCGGCCCGTCACTCCACACCTCTTCCCTCCCCTCCACAGACCTCTCTGTCTCTCCATTAAACACCAACCATCTCTGCATCTTCTCTTTCCTGTCTCCTCTGTCTCACACTTCTCCCCTCTGTGCAACGTCTGACATCAGATGGCAAACAGAATAAATTTAGAGGCTGATATTTACAGGCCTAAACACTTTTGCTACCTTCTTGGACATTTTTTGGTGAATATAGAGAAGATCTCTGTAAGTTTGATTGTTCTGCATGAACCTAAGAAATGCTCCTTTGGGACTTTTTACATACTTTACCTGTAAACAAAATAGTATATGGCATCTGTGCTTAAGGTCCAGTTTTGTACTAAATTGCCAGGGAGAGGAAGCTAGCGGGGCTAATCAAGGTTTTCTTAACTAAGTGGAGCAATTGATTCCATTGATGATGTTGTTGATGATGAAGAAAAACATTGTCTTGTATACACCCTGTGCGGTGCTCTGTGCACTGCCTGTCAGCACCTGTGTTCGATCGGACTTAAAGTTGTTTGCTTGTACTGACTTTGTCCTCTTGTCTAGATCCTTGCTTGTGCTGCACTTACCCCCAGATGTACTGTATGTCTGCTAAAAAATGTTTAAGATTGTACCTTTAAAGGAGCAATATATAACTCTGACACCTAGCGTTTAAAATGGGTACTGCAGTACAAATTTAAAACATTAGAGAGCGCTGTCTCCTCCCGCCCCCTCCTCCCTCAAGTCGATATGCACCCAAGTTGCCATGTCAGGATACTGAAGCTTCAATGTTTAGCCAGCTCTGAATAATATAGTATAATATCTGGAAAAACAAGGGGCGTCCAAAACGGCCGCGTGGGGGTGCCGTAAAACCGCCTACCTTCTCCGGTCAAAACAAATCCAGACCATTCAGGACCAGAATCTAAAGTTAGAAGGAGGACATACTGGCTGCTGCATTGTTGTCAGAGAAGCCAGCACTTCAACATAGCATGTTTCCTTAATGTCTGATCATATAGTAAGCTCACTTTAAGGGATACTTCACCCGTTGAAACATGAATCTGTAGTGACATTGGGTCATATATGTTGTAGAAATGTGAAATAAATTTTGAAGTTGGTGCCTTCTTGACCGAGAAAAGGCAGAAAGTGTCTTTTTGCCTTATGTGCATTAGAGACAACAACTCCCAGAATGCACAGCACTGCAGGACACTCCCGCTGAAGGAGAGGTGCATTCATGTGGTATCGGAAAAATGACATTTCGAGTTGTAAAATGCACATGAAACACCTGCTCAAGTCGGTTTTGTGTTTTGTTAACATACTTTTTATTCATGCACGTATTGCACATCAACTTTGTGCTTAAATATAACTTGACAATAAGATTTCTCAGAGTTGGAAAGTCGGAAGAACGACTTCCCAACTCGGAAACTTGGATCACCCGAGCAGCACCTGAATGCAGCATTACTAGCGGACATTCACAACAATAATACAGCCCTTTCCACGACTGATTCAGAGATTTCTTACAGAAGGAATTGGCATTTTGGAAATTCCTGGCAGAAAACAGACTCTAGGTCTGTGTCCATAGGCAAACAGTCCCAGCACCGACAACACAAGACTGCCCCGGCTTCTTCTTCCTCTCACAGCCGCGGACCTAGCCAGCTAGGCTAGCTAGCCTGCCTGTCGGCACTCAGCAGCCAGCTCGCCGCGATATTGCAGCTCGTAGAAAGAGCCACGAACATCCGATTCAAGCACAAGACCTTCAAAATCCCCTTCTGTCATATCAGTTTGAAGTTGAAACATACGTTTTTCGCCATTCTCGGTCCATAAGAGCTATATCCATAGAGCCACCCAGCTTGAGCCCGGCTCAGGCTCACTGTACAGCCGCTGTCTGTATGCAGAAGGCACCTGGCAGCAATATTGCGGGCGGCTCGTAGAAAGAGCCACGAACATCCGATTAAAGCACAAGACCTTCAAAATCCCCTTCAGTCATATCAGTTTGAAGTTGAAACATACTTTTTCCACCATTGTCGGCAGATATTAGATTTCTAAATAGAGCCTGGTAGCATAGCCTTCAAGCAAGATGGCGGATGTTAAGTTTCGATTCTGGCAGTGAAGCCCCGCCCACTGATCTGTGATTGGTCTGTAGCTTCAGTGGTTGAAAACATGAGGAACTAGCAATGTAGTTTTACCCTGCTAACATCAACCTCCGCGAGTGACGCAATATGACGATTTTTGCGTCTATTGCGGAGGCATCTCAGAAAAGAAATACAGATTTTTCCCGTCTCAGGGGGAAATGAGGGCTGGATGCAAGACCATTCAATAAAAACACAAGTTTACTACTGATACAAAGCTTAATGCAAATGGGTGAAGTATCCCTTTTATGATTTCATCCAGTAGCTATCTTAATGATTGCTCCTTTGAATCGATTGTTAAATAAATAAGAGTCACGTGCATACGTTTATGTTCCTATCACTGATGTTTCTGCACTTCAGTATTCAGTTAATCCAAGTTAGACTACATCATGAAGTAACTCAAATGAGACAACACAACAGCAAAAAAAAGTCCACAACATTTGGGGTGTTTAACTGTTTTCATTAATAGCCAAAACATCTTTTTTTTAGAAATGTTACATTTCAGTGGGATTTCCTGACCTAATGTAAGCCATATTAGAAATGAATTCAATCTGTTAAAAAGACTCAATCACAGTGATTACAAAACGCTCTCAGAAGTCACTTGGGCTACCTCGAAACATACTTCAAAAAGTTTAGAAGTCTGTCACTGAGAGGCATGAACATTCACCTATTAGTTAGATTGAACATGTTAATGTGGTCAATTATCATGTTAAGGCATGTACAGTGTTAAAGTCAGTCGTCACTAATGAGAGAGCAGAAATGGGATGATGTCACTCCACCATCCACATGACGTGTGCATCCCTCTGCATGTCTCTTCTCTCTCTGTGTCGCACACATCCCTGCTTCTGACCGCTGTCAGCTTACGCCTGGCTTTTTTCTGTCTCCT
Organism: Tautogolabrus adspersus; assembly: GCA_020745685.1. Classification (NCBI taxonomy): domain Eukaryota; kingdom Metazoa; phylum Chordata; class Actinopteri; order Labriformes; family Labridae; genus Tautogolabrus; species Tautogolabrus adspersus. The sequence goes on along the minus strand of CM036538.1, from coordinate 5,043,061 downwards.
GGAATTTAAACTTAGTACTCGATGGTCACTGCCTTTGTCTTCAGGTATTCATTAAGAGCTTCTTGTCCTGTAGCAGAGACACAGATAGTGAATACAGTTATTAATTACCTCAAACACAAACACATTTTTTATTCTTATAGATCAGAATCATTTATTTGCCAGGTACACATACGAGACCCCAGTTTGCCTTGTTCTCTATGTACAAGAATTCAAAGTTACGCTGTCATTATTTGTTCTTTTTTAGTGTTTTATTTTGTTAATTTCAGTATTTAGAATTCATTTCCTGTTTTACTTTTTATTGTTCCCTTGTGTTGCTTTTATCCCTTTGTATTTTTCTGATATATATTTGTGGTTTAAAGGGGCTATATGTAACTTTCTCACATAATTAAATCGTGTGTTATCGCCCATTAGTAAGAGAACGGTTAACTGATGTTTAAAATGAGACATTCCCTGTCTATCTGTGTTGCCTGTATAACTTTTTATTTTTTGACGAACCCGGGTTCGATTTTCCGCGAAGCTGCAGGAAGTGACGTTCTATGCACGTTCTCGACGTCCTCCTCACACAGCTCTACTTACAGAGAGCAACAGTTGTGCCTGACTGGATGGAGAATGAAACTTAGATGGAATCTGTTATTATAAATAAACGACCGGCCTCTAGCACAACACAGACTCCTTCGCATGTAAGCACAAGAAACCAAAAAAGGTTTTATCTGTAGAAGCCCGTTGAGCCAAACTAGCTGACCGGCGTCGGGCGAAAACAAGAGTGAACACGGGAGAGCTTTTCATTCATGGAGGGAGCTTCAATCTGTTTTGGGGATAAAAACCGACCCAGAGATGGCTTCACTTCTATTGAAAAGGTAAGATAATTCCTCTAGACCATGTGAATTTCGCGGCCGATAAAGATGCTCGCTCGTGTACGTACGAGCACGCCAGCGAGAGCGAGCAACAGGTTGCTGGTGCAGTTAGCCTAGCAGCCTGCGGTGTCACTAGAAACGCGGTATTTTTGAAAGTTACATATAGCCCCTTTAAGTTCCTAGTGTTTCCTGTTTTATTTTGTAATTTGTATCCTCGTGTTTGGCTGCAGTGGTTAGTGCTGTTGCCTCACAGCGAGGAGGTTCCTAGTTCTAATCCCCGTCAGACAGGGTCTCTCTGCGTGGAGATTGCATGTTCTCCCCGTGCATGCTGTACTCAGGCTTCCTCCCACAGTCTTAACACATGCTCATTAGGTTCATTGGTGACTCTAAAATTGTCCGTAGGTGTGAATGTGAGTGTGGCTGGTGGTCTGTCTCTAAATGTCAGCCCTGATTGACTGGCGAACAGTCCAGGGTGTAACCCCGCCTATCGCCCAATGACAGCTGGGTTTGGCTCAAACCCCCCACGACCCCAAATGGGAAAAGCAGTATAGATGATGGATGGATGGATCCTTGTGTTTCTCTCATCCCTGTGTGAGCATTTCCCTAGTCTTGTCTTTAGTGTTTCCTGTCTTATTTAGTATTAATTACCTTTTGTGTAATCTCTTCTTTAACCTGTTGCCCATGTACTGTTTTATTTAGTCTTTTCCTTCCCTTGTGTTTCTCCCTCCTTGTGTGTTTTTCTGTTGTGCTATTCTTGTGAGTTCTCTTTTGGTCTTGAGTGTTTCCTGTTTTATTTTGTAGTTTTTGTCCCTTGTGTTTCTTGTCTCGTCTTGTCTTACTTCCTCCCTTTGTCTGGTTTCCCTTCATTTTGATTGCCCTGATTGTCTTCACCTGTGTCGTTAGTCTCACCTGTGTCTGATTACCCCAGTGTCTATTTAGTTTCAGTGTACCGTCCCTCTTGTTGTCAGTTCATACGTCTTCTTACCCGTGTTCACGTTTGTTCTCCTAGTGTGGATTTTTCCTGTGGCTCCCTAAGATTTGTTTTACCATTTACACATTTTTGTTGTATTTGCAATTGGGTCCAGTTCCTTATTTTTCCTTAACCTGACATACGTATTACATATAAAACTAATAAAATCAGAAATGGTTGTCTCATGTAGACTTATACATTATGTAGCTTTAATCAAACAAACACCAGCAGCAGAATAGTATGAAGTTACTCTGTGACCTGATACAATCCAGTCATAAATCATTACATAGCTAAGAGCCGGTCAGCCATTTAAAGAAACATTTAATATCTGTTGAAGCTTAGATGTGTAATGTGTGTGTTCAGGATAGAGACTGCGTGTGTTGTGGTTGAGACACACTAGATCGATAATGAAATTGAAATGCCTCACTTGAGCTCTAAGAGGACATGCATCCAAACATTTTATTTTATCACGTTTCTTGAGATAACGAGTACATTTTGGATGTTTTCCTGAGATCCCAACTTATGTATCTCTTTATCAAAGGATAACGATGCTTCTTTTCCCATTATTACAAGAACATTTTAGTCGTTTTCTTGACTTCTCAAGACGTGTAATCTTTATCACAGGAAAAACCAGCGTTGTTAACCCAATATTACACTAATAAGTCAAGATCTTGAGAACTGTCATCTACTTGTTATCACAGGAAACAGAGTCAAACTAAATGTATGGTTGTATGTCTGCTGAAGACTTCCATAGAGCCCAGATGTTTCGTTGGTGTAATTTAATTTTCACATATTACAAAAATTAGGAGAATCAACCAGGATTACAGTTACAATCAGTAAAACCTGCACATCTAGTGAAGTTGTTTTAATGAGTACTAAGAGGTGCTGGCAGGCGGATTTTACCTTCAAACAGCATAAAGACAGCTGTATCTATTCCTTATGCTAAGCTAAATGCTAAATGTGATATGAAATGTTCGACTATTATAAGTTAAATTAATGTATAAAACAGTAAAAGAAGCAGTTTTCTTACCCAGGTCTTTGCCAAAACCAGACTGTTTGAAGCCTCCGAAAGGCGAGGCCACGTCTGTCTTGTTGTAGGTGTTGACAAAAACTGTGCCGGCGTTGAGCTTTTCACTGACATACAGAGCTTTGCTGATGTCCCGTGTGAAAACACCTGATGCCAGGCCGAACTCTGTAGCGTTGGCCCTCCTCAGCACATCGTCCACTTCACTAAGACACAGACGATGTAAGAGGGAGAAACGACAGAGAAGGAAAAAAAGAGATGAATTTTTGTAAAGTGGAACATTTTGCGATCAAAGGCTCTGAGTCATTTAGAGGGATGGGGTAATTTTGAGCTAGCCTTACCCGCTCTTGAACTTGGACAAGATCATGACGGGGCCGAATGACTCCTCTTTAGCGATGTACATGTGGTCCTCCACATCAATGAACACGGTGGGCTCAAAGAAAAAACCTAGAAGCAGACATGTAACAAGTCAGATTGCATTCATATTATTAGAGATTTATTACACCATGGAGCTTCATGTCAGATAAAGAAGCCTTACCTGGTCGCTGCACCTGTTTGCCACCACACACAAGAGTGGCCCCCTCCTTCACGCCGGTTGCACAATACTCCACCAGCTTGTCAAGGTGGGCTTTGTGGTTCTGAGGGCCGTGGTCTGTCGAGCGGTCCAGTGGATCCCCGATCCTCATCTTCTTCACCTCCTCAACCTGAGAGAAACGACAGCCCAAATAAGACGATCACACGAAACAGAAATGCAAACTGTAGGCTCAAATATCAGTGAGTGAGATGCACAGGATTTAGAGTTTAAAAACGCCGTACCACTTTTTTGACAAACTGGTCATGAACGTTTTCTTCCACAAACAGCCGGCCAGCCGCAATGCAGTTCTCTCCCTTGTTGAAGAACACTGAACTCATGCCCTGAAACACACACGCACAACACATGGTTTTGTCCCTGCAACTATAAAAGCTTGTGAAGATTCATTCTAAACAACATGCTCCTATGGATGAACCCACCATGCGCACGGCTTTGTCCATGTCACAGTCACTGAAGATGATAAGAGGAGATTTCCCCCCCGAGCTCCAGGGAGACTTTCTTAACGTTACTGACAGCACAGCTTTAGAGGGACAAGAACACGGAGATGAGATGAATAATTGTATTTGGGTTTGGGTTTGGCTTTAATGAATGTGCTTTAAGTCTCACCTCTTCATGATGTGTTTTCCAATTTCTGTGGATCCAGTGAAGCCCAGTTTGCGGACGTCAGGATGGTCAGATAGACGCTGACCCACCAGAGCACCTAAAACAAAAGGACGAGTTTAAGAACTCACATAAGCCCTATTCAGACGTGATATTTACTGCCCTGTGACGTTTCGCCTTCAATCTGACGGCTCGGAGGCATAAAGGGGGGACGAAGTGATCCCCCCTCTGTACCATCTTCGGAGGTAGTAACAGAGGCGTTAGAGAGGTGAGACAGTGTTTGCGGAGCCAGCTGGGGAGCACAGTGCTGTGTGTGTGTGCATGTCTGACCTTGTGTGTATGTGGAGCTCCCTCTGTGCCGAGCTTCCACAACGCCGAAAAGCAATGTGCAAATTTGCAGGCTGGGACAAGAATTTTAGGCCGTGGTGGAATCAATGTGAAAGAAAGGCGTGATGACGGCTGAGCTTAGTTACGGCACTTTTGCAATAAAAGCAGTCTGAAGATGGCTACAGTTTTGATTCAATCTCAGTATCATATCGGGATGTGTGACCAGAAGCAACTCTAAAGTCTGTTGGGGCCAAAGGCAGAAATTAATTGGGGGCCTTCAAACCAGCATTCATCGCTGCACCTTTTTGCTGTTTTTTTTTTCTCTCCTATAGACGGATAATTCCATCATTGCCCATTTTGAGCCTCTGCTGTTGTTTAAAGGGTACCTCAGGCCCCCCCCCCCCCACACTTGTCTGGGGCCCCAAGCAGTTGCCTACCTTGCCTTTTTGACAAGCAGCAAATCTTTGTGTGGACACCAAGGGATTTCATGCTCTTGATGAGATAAATGGAAAATGGACTTGAGCATGTATAGAGCTTCCGAGTCCTCTGCTGGGTCTGAAGATCATCTTTAAGAAAATAACCATGACAAATCACAAAAAAAGATGAAAGGCGTGTGTGCCTACCTGATCCAGGCAGAATATTAACCACTCCTTTAGGCAGTCCCGCTCTTGCTGCCAACTCAGCAAACTTCAGTGCTGTCAGAGGAGTCACCTGGAAACAAGTCACATCCTTTTTAGCCAAACTAGCAGCACAGCTGGTAATGTCCTCAATCCTGACTTAAATATCTGGACAAATGTTTGATGCACTGCCATATCATTTTTTACGTTCAATTATGATCCCCAAAGGATGAATACCTGTGAATTTGATGATTATCAGATTTAACAACAAACACTGACAACATGTCAAAGTATTTACTCATCCTATAAAACATCATAACATCGGATCTGATTTTATGGTAAAGGGACGATAAATCCCAGAGATATCCCCGCTCCTTTTTTAGTGATATGATATTCACCTGCATGATCTAGAGTGAGACAGTTTCAACTTTAATTCTCATCTCGCTCCATCATCGGGTCAAAGTAAGAAAGTTCTTTTGTTTCTGACTCAATAAAAACAAATCTAGTGTCACTGTCTTTAGCCTCTGCTGAACTTCATTTGAAAATAAATGCAAAATAAAATATCTAACATGTTAATATTCGACTTTACTTCAGCGTGTTTTCATTCTATATTTTGGGCATTACAGCGCTGACAGAAGCATTCATCTACATTTAAGGACAGCCTTATAGAGCTTCTAAAATGTCCATCTAGCGTGTTTTTCTGGGCGCCAGCGTTGAGCGCTCAGCTTTTCAACGAGCACAACGAGCCTTTTTTGTGTGGATGCTCCAAAGTTGAAAATCTTTAAAACTTTTCAGAAATGCGCTGTTTACGTCACCGGCACTCTTTTTAAAATATATGATATTCTCTGTATTTTTGCCGCCTACGGATCTAGCTTGTACTGTACCCACATCCTCTTTGCTCCGTGTCTGATCGGGAAATAAACAATGTCAAATATAAAACATGCAGTAAAAAGTAACGGAGCAGTGTCGGTCATACAGCGGCCATTGTCAACAGACTGTTGTCATGGAGACAGGACGGACATACAGCACTTTTCTTCTCCAATCTTGTTCTTCTGTACCTTCACTAACTTTTTTGAGTGTTTTGACAGCCATAGCGAAAAGCAGTGAAATTCTCGGTTTCATATTGGGAACTGTTGCCTGATCTGAGGAAAAGCCGTTTAGCGCCCTCTGCAGACTTATCCTGGGATTACTCCAACATAAGTTAACCTCATGAGCTGAAACTTTGCCTACCCTTAGCATGGGCTTCCAGCATCGGTCATTTTGAAAATGGGGATCAACATAATAGGTCAACTTTAATGAATCACCGCAGTCTGACATGAACAGACCCTGACAGCCAGTGTTATGCATGCTGACCTGAGCAGGTTTGAGGACCACTGTGTTTCCAGCGGCCAGGCAGGCGGCGGTCTTCCAGGCCAGCATCATAAGAGGATAGTTCCAGGGAATCACAATGGCACAAACTCTAAGAATCAGAAATTTATTTTCCTTTCAATCAGCACTTTTAGAACATAATATCAAAAATGCCTTCTGTGTTGTCAACAAAGAAAACATGTACTCACCCTATTGGTTCCTTCTTGGTGAAGGTGAGGTTACGATTGGGCCTTGCCTGGTTGATAGGGATGGTGCTGCCCTGCAAAAAGGCAAACATAAACATTTTGCAGAGTATCCAATGTTCTAATATTTCATTTGATTTGACTCGTTTGATGTGTGACACTGGCTTCCAGGTGTTAAAAGCGACTGTCTTACTTGGATCTTGTCACACCAGCCAGCAAAGTAGCGGAAGGTCTGGATGGACATGCCCACATGAGTCTTGAGGGCCAGAGTATAAACAGCTCCAGAGTCGATGGATTCGATGGTGGCCAGCTCCTCCTGGTGCTCCTCCATCAGGTCGGCCAGCCTGTGAGTGAGCAGAGCAGAAACAGGGTCACTGACATCCCAGCTCATGGTTAAAAAATGCCCATGCCAAAGGATGATCGATATATGCAGCTAATTGCAGGATTTGATTTGAAGAAAATAGTAGGGAACAATTAAACAGCTTTGCTTTTGAAACAAACAAAAAAACACCAGAGTCAATTATTGAAAGGTCAAATATCCCTTTAAAATAACCTTTTGTTAATCCGACAAACATTCTTGTTTGCCAGCGATCAGTGTCATTTTTCACTGTCATTCAAACAGAAGAACACCCCACTGTCACCATCAATGTGTATTGTTGTGCCTACATGCTTTGTCCTCATGTACAACGAGACACCTCTTTAAAACATCTAATCAAACCTCATTTCAAAAACCTCTTCTTAAGGCTCCAGAAGCTCTGGAAAACTTTGAAAACAACTTTCTACTGTAGTTAAGTTGAGAAAGAACGAGTGCACTGACTTGTAGATGAGTCTGCCTCTGTCTCTGGGATTCATCTTCCCCCACTCTCCCTCTTCAAAAGCTTCCTTAGCAGCAGCCACTGCCTTGTCCACATCACTGATCTGGGCCAGAGACACGTCGCAGATGGCCTGCAGGACAGACAGATAGATACATACAGGTCATACAATCAATCCAAAACAGACAGAAGGGTGGTTCTCCAACTAGAAGCTAAATAATCCCTGAGGGGAAGTTACACTTTTTTCACTCTGCTGTTTGGACACGCTGCACACACATAGGCCGAAATACCCAGACATCCACAAACAGGATTCCACTGTATGGGCATGCACTAATGGAGAGATGTCAGAATGAGGTGCTGCACATGATAGAGCATCCGAGCAATTGGGGGGGGGGGGGGGGGGGGGTTCAGTGGCCTGCTCAAGTGCAACCCAGAAGTGGTCCTCAGGAAGGAACTGGCACCTCCTGCTACCAGACCAATTTCCAGACTTGGTCCATAACAGGACTAGAACCGCCTGCCCTCCGGTTCCCAACCCAAGTCCCTGCAGACTGAGCCCCTGCCGCCCACAAATGATACCTCTTCTTTCAAAGTAAGGTGAGTGATGATTGTGATTATAATAATAATAATATAATAATGACCCAGAGAGAAGTGATGCTGTAAAGTTATATTAGTTTAGTCTTCATTTTCAGCCTGTGCTCTCTTCCTTACCGCGCCGTCAGTGGGGTTGATGGTTTTGTAGGTCTTTCCTCCATCTGCATCCACAAACTCTCCATTGATGAACAGCTGATGGGGCATCTTTATGGTCATGTTGTTGATGCTTTTCTCTACCTGAGAAGGTCAAACACACTAGTCAAATTGTTGTCTTCCCTAAAGGCCAAAAAGTAACAAATACCCGCAGACACAAAAATGCTCCTACATAGTCAACGACCAGCTCCTCTTCATCGTCCTCCCCTCGGAGCTTTCTGACGCACATCTGGATGAAATCCTGGAACGTGGTGTTCATATACACGTCCTCGTTCTGCAGCTGGCAGGTGTTTGCTCGGAGCTTCACCTCCTCCACAAGCCTGCCGACAGCGACAGGAGGGAGAAGAGTCAGAAGAATATAACAAACAGGGAAGCAGGTAGAGTATTAATTGGGATTTCTCATGTTTCTAATGTACTGACCCTAAATAAAGTTACTGTAAATGTTAACCCCCCCTCTATTACTCAAGTTATTTATTTAAATTACCCAATAAAATAGTTTGGCATCAAAAAAAGTGAAGTTCCATTCTACAGCTATGTGTGCAGCAGCTGAGGGTGTACTGTGGCACTGTGTTGACTCAATGTGGATAAAGAGAGGTGTTTGAGAAATTGGCAATATTGAGAAACAATGCTCCTGAGAATAGTTCAAGTTGACAACAGCTGCAGAAAGAAACAACAGTTAACATTTGTCTTTAAAGCCCTCATGCTACGGCAACATGAAATCTTTGCAATTTGTAAATTATAATTCTTATGATGAGAGATGGGGGGAAAATCGATACAGCATAGTATCGCATTATTTTGCAAGACGATATTATATTGTAGATGGGCCGCCATGTGTCCATATTTTTATTATATTAAGACAATATGCTTTTTTAATTTTTTAATTGCTGAAGGGGTTCCACTGTTCATTTTGAACACGTTGCATTGTTAAAAATAACTGCAGTTGTTCAGTCGTCCGAAGATGTTTGTGTTCAGTTCCATTAGACTGAAACACAAACAGTTCAGATTGTGAGGAGCATGCAGCCTTTGACAGGGTTTGACTTTGATCACAGTGTCGCTCAGTCTGTGGGCTTGACTCACATTGTGTAGAAATAAAAAGACTGAAGTGAGATGAATAGACTGAGAATGTGTCCTTATTTGACAAAGCAGCTCTAAATATCGATTTAATAAAGTTAAATTCTCAGCATATCGCAAAATGTTTAAAATCTCAATAAGATCGTATCGTGGGGCCTCTGGTGATTCTCACCCCTAATTATTGATGCACAAGAATTATATATTGTATAACAATGAACTTGCATGATATTTGTGAATGTAAGAATCGGTCGGGGGGGTCAGCATATAGTGTTTTTCTTTTCACAATTTAATTTAGTTTCTGATAGGATAGTCAAAAAACATGTGTCATGTATAATTCAGACGACTTCTATTTAAGGAGGGAACTATATCGTGCACACTGTTTTAATCACCTGACAACATCCATGGAAGCAGCACCAGACTTGAAGAAATCTGTGGAGTCTTCAATCTTACTGACATTTGTCAGAATACTCTGCCAGACTGCCTGTGAGGACAGGAAGTGTCAAAAATCAGCATTAAACAAACGCATACTTTGTTAGCTTTTCAGTAATGTGAATCAAGAGGCCCTACCCTCATCTGTTCAGCAAAGGTTTTCTCCTCCTCTGTGAGCTCCACTGCAGCGCTGCTTCCTGCACTGAAGTACTGTGCTGCAGCAATCATCTTCCCATCGTCAAACTGCAGATTCTTCACCAACAGCTGCACAGAGAGAGAGAGAGAGAGAGAGAGAGAGAGAGAGAACATGAAATCATCAAATGTTTAGAAAAAAGTTACAAAAGGAACAATAAAGTTTCCCCTTAAAGGGTAACTAAACCCCAGAACAACCTTGTAAAAATACTTTAGCAGTAGTGTGGTAGTTGTGTCACTTGCAGTCAACAAAAGTTAACACGACTAGATACGTTAAAGTTTTTTTATAATCATCTCATAAATACATCATTAAATATGTAAAGTTTTTAAAATTAATTTGTGCCCAAGATGTAGGCCTAAAAGAAACATAAATTAAAGATATTTTATTTAATTAAAAAAAAGAAATATAAAATTATTTCGTCATCTGTCCCCGTTCAGGTTTACTAGTGAATCATTGTAACAGAAACTTGAACATGTTCATCAGACGAACACTGAAGGGGATTTGAAGCAGGCATTGTTTTAACTACGACAGTGCTGTTTAGATTCTGTTCAGACCTTTGACCTCTGTGGTGCAGACCCATTATTTACAGTCTAAAGGTCCAGACCTAGCAGTAGCAGACCCCCCCCCCCCACACACACAAACACACACACACACACACATAACACAGACTCTCATGCAGCCCCACAGTCAGAAAGCATTACAGTAATGTGAGGGCTGAAACTGTTTTTGTGCGTTACATTAACACTCACTGGACTTTGAATACTGCACCTTTTGTGTTTTATATTTCTTATACTCTATTATATATTTGTAATTACTTCTTGTATTTAAGTTCTTGCTATTTTTGCCTTATTTCCTTTGTTAACTGTTTTTGCACCAATACACCAAGACATGTGTAAATGTACTTTGCAATAAAAAACGATTCTGATTGTGATTGAGCAGCAATGCGAGGTCCAGTCCACAAGGTGGCGGTATGAGTCCTGATACATATTTCCTCCTGACAAAGGCTGGCTGACATTTGATACACCTCACAGATACACAGAGACTGCTGCAGCTGCACGATGGCTAACGCGACGCTTCAGTCCTTCAACGTGTTTCTGACGGAGAGATTAACCGCAGCAGCTGTAGACATCTACGGATTCGTAGAGAAGACAATCATAGACTACCAGGACGAGGTGTACCGAACAAAACTGGAGAACCAGAGGTTGCAGCGGCTACTGGATCTGGTGTACAAACCGGAGATAAGGCTGCACAGGGCAGGTATGTTTCTCGACACACCTGACAGCTCCTTAAACTCGGTCATGTAGCTAATATGATCATAAACTAGTAACATGAACACCGTGCACAGTCAGCTTAGGCCTGCTGTTTGTGTGTGCATTGCATTGTTCGACGTTAGCATGCCAAGATAGCAGCTATTTCCGAGCTAATGATAGGGACATGACAATGTAAACGCTGCCTACATTTCCGGAGAATTTTCAAAATAAAACTATGAATTACTTATTCTGTTACAATCGTTTACGTGTTTACGTGTTCTTCGTTGCAATGTAAAATACGAGTATACAATACTAATAATCCTGGTACAGTGTTGCATAAATTAACCACCCCAATACAGATGTTGTTGGAAGTGAAACGCCAAACTTCTCATAAAAAGTAACCTGATTGGACAAGAGGGCAATCAATAGCCCGGTTTCCACCAAGGGGTCCGGTATGGATCGGTACAGTTCGGTAAGGTAAACCCTGATCTTCCACAGCCAACCATTCCCTTATTTAGTAAGCGGAGTGTAAGCCAGATGGAGATAGTTGCGTCAGCTATGAAATAGTGTGACATCATAGCAGCCCAACACAGTGTAGCCCGCTATTAATTAATTCAACGAAGAAGAAGAACAGGGACACAGTAAACAAAGGGACCCTTTAGAGTCGGATCGGTAACCTTGGCACCCCAACAGAAGGGTACCAAAAAAGTAGTACGGTATAGTTCCCTTATTTTGGTACCATTCACAACTTTTGACGGTGGAAACGCCAATAAATGGGTACTGTACCGAACCGAACTGAACCGGACCGCTTGGTGGAAATGGGGCTAAAAAAGGGACTTTCACCATATTCATCACTCCGCATCAGACATTTCAATAAAAAACTGTCTATTTAACATCACAGCAACCAGTCAATCTTATACCTCAGAGTCTTATTCTACTGTTTTCATGATAAATAAAAATATACAAATAGATAGGGATGTACAGATTAATTGTTAAATTGTGATAAATCGATTTAAAGGTGTCAAGGTTCACATCGGTACTCTGAAAAATGAATCTTAATAATATGGTGAGCGTCAGCAGCTGTAGAGCAAGATTTAGAAATTGAGGATGCACCACCGTCTTTTAAATCGGAGGTGTGGAAGCATTTTGGCTTCCCCAAGACAGAAAATGAAAGAGGTGAGAAGATAACAGACGAGACAAAAACTGTGTGCAAATATTGCAAGAAGTTAGGGAACTACACAAATATCACAACCAACATGATGCAGCATTTAATCGACAGCACAATGAGAAGCTCCAATCACCTCCCCTTGTTGAGAGAACACAAACATTAAAAGGCCAAACCACACTTACAAGCGGGTTAGCAGCCCCTGAAGGAATCTTTCTCAGTCATCCTTTGTCTTCAGTCTCATTTTGTAAAACAAATCGTGAGAGAATCGTATCGTGAACCCAGTATCGTGAATCGTATCGTGAGTTGAGTGAATTGTTCCCTACAAATAGATGTAGATTAAACAAAGTAGGTGGTGTGTCGTCCTAACAAAGGGACTCAAAGTAGCAAAGGGTCAAGATGTTTAGGTTGCTAGGCAACAACTCAGTTTCAGTAAAATTGTGGATCTAGTTGATTTAGTGGAGAAAAACATCCAATGCGGTCATTACTTTTTACTTACTATTCAGCACGTTTTTAAGTGTAAAGGAGTATCACTCTCGAGGTCATGATGTACTCAATAAAAACACTGCTGAGACTCAGTGTGTTAAAGACCCTGACAACTGCAGCATTGTTCCTATGACCTTATAATAGCAGTGCAGATATTCAGAACAACGAGACTCCCTCTCATGTGATAGTGCTTCATTATTTGAAAAACAGCTTGTAAAACACTTGATCCATCGTATTGTTTTAGTGTGCTTGAAGAATAAATTAGTTCACTTGGCACATATGATACACAGTACAGCGCCTTAATACATTATTTTGTTTTACGTTTTTAATTTGACCCAACAAGTTTCAGTTTGGTGAAAGATTGGGCGATGAGTGATTGGGGTCATTTTTTTCTCTCATTATTGACAATTGTTGGCAAATGACAGTTGTATCTAAGTATTAAGGTATGTTCATTGATTTGATGTTCATGGATGATGCAGATTGTTTTGTAATTTCACATTTGAAAGGAGTAAGCATGAAAAAAACAAGCCTCAGAACAGACCCAGTAACCATAGGTTCATTTCACCTGGATGAACACCAAGGAGGAAATCAAACAGTTTTAGCTTTGAGGAGACGTTGATCCAATCATTAAGAAATAAAGGTTCATTGTTGCTGTCTTGTGTTAATATGTTGTCATAAGTAGAACCTCATTAAAGTCAAAGGACGCATGTAAACCACGAGTGACCTGCATGAAGGCACGTTCAAAGTAAAAGCTTTTATAATGGTGTGAATATTTTTAAATAGTGAGCATGTGTCGATGCATTTCTTCAACCACTATGTTGAAGTGATGTCCCATACAGTAGCTACATCGAGGATTAATAATTAATAATAGTTCTAAGTAGGGACAGACCAATATGGGATTTATATTTGGGAGAGAAAAAATCCGATGGGCCGATATGTTTCTTAGATCAATGTTCAATCTGTAGAGATAGATATAGTTATAACCATTGATTGTGTTGATCCCTCAGTTATCACACACTTGTGGAAAAGATTTATAATGAAGACAAGATGTTCACTCTGCTAGAAAGTAACTGAACATGTACGTGCATCACCGCTCGACACTCTGGAGACTGATGATGCTTTTAGTAATCCATTTAGCGCCCTCTGCTGGTGAACTGCGAGTGTGATGAAACTCAAATTAAGTTGTTCTTGACTGGTGAATAAATCTCGTAATATAGACGCATATCTGGGACGAAAGTAGCCGATACCGATAGTCACTGGATGTGCTAATATCGGCCGATATTATCGGCTGTCAGATGAATCGGTCGGGCTCTAGTTCTAACCTGTAATCTTTTATCTTCTCGGTTTTCTTTTGACACAGACTAAATGTGGAGTTACAGCCGACACCTCCCCGTCATCCATTAAGTTTCCCGCAAATAGCACAATGGGAAATATGGGGGAAGTAAAATCATTGACATTGACTTAAAACAAAGCTCCGACACATTGTGTGATAAATAAAGCTCAACCTTATATCCGCCATCTTATCTGACTTTTGAAACATAAAGCATGGAAGCAGCAGTTTACATCCGTTTAAATCACAGGACGATAAGTGAAACCACACGAGGCTGATGCCAGGTTTATGTCACACTGGAGGTATCACAAACAGACGTGATGTCATCCTCCTGCGGTCATTTATTCAAAACTGGAGGTCCCATTTTTCTGAGAGCTCTGATAGAAGCTCTTCTTAACATTTCATAAAAACAAATATGGACACCTCCCATCAGCACGGAACTTCCTCTAAATCAACTGAACCCAGACTTAATGAGTTTGCCTTTGAATTCTGACATTTTATTCATAACATGTTGACAACGTGAACTCTTTCTCAATTCTGTCATCTTTTCATATCTCACGAGTGCAGTCTGACGATCCTGTACTGGAAAGTAGAGGCGGGGGGGAAATCGATACAGCATAGTGTCTTGATATTTTTCGTGGCGTTATTATATATTATTTTAAATGAAGGGGTTCCACTGTTCATTTTGAACACGTTGCATCGTTAGAAATAACTGCAGTTGTTCAGTCGTCCGTACATGTTTGTGTTCAGTTCCATTAGACTGAAACACAAACAGTTCAGATTGGGAGCTGCATGCAGCCTTTGATCACAGTGTTCGTCCGTCTGTTGTCTTGACTCACATTGTTTAGAAATATGCAATTTATTGTATCGCAATTCTCAGCACATCGTAAAATGTTTAAAATCTCAATAATATCGTATCGTGACTCGAGTATGGTGATTATATCATATCGTGGGGCCTCTGGTGATTCCCACCCCTACTGGAAAGAGAAGTTGTCAAATAATTAATTTAAGAAAATAAAAGATGAGTTGAGGATGTTTTTGTTTCCCCAAAATAGAAGTATGAACTACAGGCTCACTTTTGATCGTATTGCCTCACACGTTAACACGAACGTACGCAGAATTCAAACTTTCTTACAACAAAATGCACAACTGGTCATAATTCTCTGTTAAGTTTGTGCACTAATAACATGCAGGCTAATGAATACCTGACCCACGTCATCATTGAGGCCAGAGATTGGATGGAAAATGTGATTTCATGAAGATCATGATCAGAGTATTTATGATTCATAATCACTCAAAAGTCTTAGTATAGTGCTAAAACAGGACGTTTTATTGAGTTGTATTACGGAGTGTTTTCAGTGATCTTCCTTTATAGTGAAATGATGGTCCATCATAATGCATCACATGCATGTTTCCAACGTTTGGTGCGTTTCATTAGAGGCTCTTGTCACTACTGAAGGCTCTACTCACTGTTTCCAAGCCCTTACTTGCTTTGGATTTCTCTGCTGCTGTTAAGACGAGCATCACGGCTGGGGATCAATCATGTTCCCCAACTTCTAGTTCATGTATGATCAAAGAGGTTTTTTTTTCTTCCGAGCTGCTACCAAAAACATTTTCCTATCCACTGTTACAGATGCAAGCCCGATTGATTTTCCCACACCGACACAGGAGGTTTGTGCTCAGGAGCAGCAGATGCAGAGGGAATGTGTTCCCAGTGAGGAGCCAGTCATCCTGCCCTTGAAAGAGGAGCGGACTGAATCCTGGACCAGGTCGGGGGACACACCTGGATGTCCTGAGTACAGCAGCATGACCGGCTCAATGACTCAAATGGTCAGAGTTGGGGAGCAGGAGGAAAACCAGATGCAAGACAACCTGAGTCAAGTTGTGACAGTTGGAGAGCACAGTGGATACCCCGAGCCAGACGGCCTTATCAGAGTGGTAACCGTGGGAGATCAGTTCGAGTATGAGATCCCATCGCAAGAGGAACAGCCCTTACCATCCTATCGAGTGTTCACAGCCTACACAAGGAAGGCAAACATGTTTTTTTGTAATATCTGCGGTAAGCCTTTTGGGAAAAAAGAAAAGCTGAAATTGCACATCGCAGCTCATTCTGCAAAACGTTTTCCCGAGTCCAGCAACCGGACTTTCACCTGCTCTCTCTGCAGTAAGGTAACATACACCAAATATCACATGCTCACCCACATGAAGTCACACAACAGCGAGAAACCATACCCCTGTCCAATCTGCGGTAACAAATACAAACTGAAGAGTCACGTGAAGGAACATATAAGGACTCACACGGGGGAAAGGCCGTACACCTGCCACACCTGTGGGCAACGCTTCAACAGATCCTCCACACTGAGCAAGCACGCCAGGAGCAAACACAGCGAGAACAAGCCCTTCAAGTGCGTTCAGTGCGAGCTGAGCTTCCCTCTGTACATCGTGTTGAAGCAACACATGAGGACGGTGCATGGCTTCATCTTCCCTGTCGGAGACGACCAGCCACCGGTGCAATGCTGAATACTGTTAACTAACACTTTCAATACAGATATCTGTTCTAATGCTCTTTAATGATTGTACATTGTAATTGGAGTTGTAGAGAAGATGCTTCTTAAAAGTAGCACTTAATGATCCCCGGCACTATAACATCTTTTTTACACTCTTATGATGACCTCTAATGAGATTTGACTGATGACGACTTCCTGATTTTGACAAAGTGTTTTTATTAAATACAAAACACGTCATATATTGTTTTGCACTGTTGTTTGACATCTCTGATTAGCTGCACTTCTTTTAGGTCTGCCTTAAATCACGCGTGGCTTTGTTCTTTAGTAGCTCCTGTGAACGTTTGCCTGTGATGTACTGTTTGAGAAATGCAGTGTCAATAAATACAGCACATGGAAAAACTGCTCCACTTTTTTTCATGGTGTGATTTTGCAAAAAGTGCGACATAAGTGCTGATGCTGAATTATTGAGGAGACTTTTGAGAATTGAGAGATTCAAACAACAGATGGTCACTTTCTGACTCGATCAATCATTCGTGATAGGAGCCTAAATTGTATATCAGAGCTAATATAAACAGTAGGTTAAGACCTTGTAATGGCTGACACCCCGGGTCTAACACGTTTCTCTTTGCTGCAGTGATGCAGATCCGTACTTCAGTAAGGGTCAGTATAATGTGATAGTACAGTACGGTAATCTTGCATAAACAACAGATCACGCTATTAGGGGCAGGTACGTGAAATGGACTTGAGCTTGTAAGCGCTTTTCTAGTCTTCTGACTCCTCAAAGCACTTTAACACTGCAGGTCACACCTACACATTCACACACTGATGGTCGAGGCTGCTGTGTAAAGAGTCCATCAGAAATAACTCATCCATTCATACACACTTGGGGAAGCGACAAGAGCAGCTTGGGGTTAAGACTTGAGGTTTCGGACATGTGGCTGCAGGAGCTGGGGATTGAACACTCGACCTTCCGGTTGAGAGATGACAGACTCCACTGAGCCACAGCCGCCCCTAAGTCCATTTCGCCAGGGGTTCCCAATCTTTGTCATGCCGAAGACCCCAAATAATATTAGCGTCTTACGTGAACCCCCCACTATTTAAATGTCTTAAATACCTTGAACATTATGATGGCCAATAAAAAAATAACACACTTGGTAATATATTTCCTTATTTTCCAGTCAATGTCTTTTTTATACACTCTTTCTGTCTTATTCATCATCAACAGTAAGAGTAACTCTCTTGTTTTGCTTCCGTTCATTCTTTTCAGTCAGTTTTCAGTAGTGCAGACTTTTCTGATATATCAGTGTCACCGCAGCAGCTCAGCTCTGATTGGCTGGAGTGCTGTGTGTTATTTATTTTGATTGAAAGATTGGTGTACAAGAAAAAAGCACACAAAGATTTCAAAGTGATTAAGAACATCTCAAATACGTTAAAATCTCAATGTGACAAACATGTCATTAGTAGATTTTTTACTTTTGTTCCTTCTTCAAGTTTTGGCACCCCCTGGGGGGTCAGGACCCCCACTTTGAAAAACACTGCAATATGCATCAGATTTGAAATAAGTTAGTTTCTATTTGCTTAGAAGGACTATCTAAAAGAGGCTGTAATAAAGTCCATTAGTATCTCCACAGACCTCCTGTGTGAAGTGTGACACAGGTCCTAAAGGGAGGTCTCTGGACTCTTTTCATCGAGGTTCAAGACTACAAAAAAAGGAAATATCTGGGCTGTGCAATGAAGGCTAGCAGCTAAAAGCTAAAAAAGATGCTGTTAAATAATACACCTGAGTGTCTGACCCCACTGCTGCAAAATGCATTGTGGGTAGTGAAGTAGTGCCGTCAAAATACCAGACGTTTAATCTATGACTGAATATGTGTCAGGGGGTTTTTAAGCTTTGGTGCTTTACGATACTGTTGATCATTTAACAGAGATTGTAGAATTACAAACAAGTGATATTAAAAATGGTATCACATTAGGCCTATTGAACATTTTGACAACCTTTTTTTTTTTAGATTTATTTTTGGGCTCTTTGTTGCTTTATTGTAGAGACAGGACAGTGGGTAGAGTCTGAAATCAGAGCGAGACAGAGAGAGAGAGAGTGGGGAATGACATGGGCAAAACGAACCACAGGTAGGATCTGAACCCTGGCTGCCCGCTTGGAGGACCACAGCCTCCGTACATGGGACGTGTGCACTAACCACTACGCTACCGGCGCTCTGATTTTGACAACCTTAAAGTGAATCCAAAAAGTTTTGACAAAAAGAAGATTGTGAGCAATATATTTGAATTTAAATATATTAAAGGCTACTGCTTTGTACCTTTTTTGAAGCCTCTTTAAATAAATAATAAATATGTATGTGTAAGTGTATTAGAAGACAAAGACTGTTTTTAACCACCAGGACACATTTCAGTAGTGAAGAAAATCACAAACAATATGAAATAGAGTTTCAAAATAATGAAAAATAAAGCAATCATTTCTGCTCCAGGATGCTGTGGGGGTGTCAACTGTATGTGCCGAAACCACGCCCACCTGCAGGAAAGACCTGCCTCTCTCAAGCCTAAAAACGGCAATTCAGGTTCATTCAATTGTGTCATCCAGGGAGGATGCACTTACAGAATGAGGGCAAAGCAAGCTAAAAAAACTGCAGACTGTTATGTTGAAACTTGAAGTAATTTATGTCGAGCTGGAATAGAAGCAAAGATGCTAAGCTCTAAGTGCTTATAGGAGGGCAGGATTATGCTAATAAACCCCGGTGTGACATCAAGCTCCCCATATGACCCTGAACCTAAAAGTGATCTTACATAAATCCATCAATCCATAAATCAGTTCAACATAAATGTAGTTCTTTTCACATGTTTACAGCTATTTCTTTTTTCCACCATATTTTGTGTTTTGAGACCAATTTCAGATTTTTCTTTACACAGACTTTAAGGTTGATGTGGTTTTGACATGGCTGCTCTAAACTTCTCAGTCTCAACAAGTCAAAATACTGACTGGTGTGAATCAATATTTTGGTGCTGATTACTTCATCATCGACATGCGAGAGTTTTAAATTTCTGTTTCTATCCTTGCAGATGCCAAACAGCCAACTGCACCTACACCCACAGAGGATATCCCCTCTAAAAAGCAGGAGTGGAGCCCCAGTGTGTGCCATTACGAGGCCGGACCCTCACAGGTGAAGGACGAGCCCGAACAGCAAAAGGAGGAGCTCTGGATAAATGGTAACGAGGAACTACCTTCAGCAGAGGACAGCGATGACGGCGACTCTTTGACAAAGGAGCTCATCAAAACGGTGCAGCAGTTAGAAGACTGCAGAGCGGCAGAGGAGAGCAGGGAGCAAGAGCAAACCCCAGACCCCGAGGAGGAGCCAGAGCACTCAGAAGAGAAGACCAGCACCACCTTCTACCGCTGCCACATATGCAACTACATATTCACCAAAAAAACTGTGCTTACATGGCACCTCAAGACGCACGAAAGTAAGTCACAAAACAGCAAAACCAACTTTGACTGTCACATATGTGGCAAACACATCCCCTGTCAGAGCAACCTGCAGAACCACATGAGAGTCCACACAGGAGAGAGACCCTACAGCTGCCATTTTTGTGGGAAGTGTTTCAAACTGAAAGGGCACATGACAGAACATATAAGAACCCACACGGGGGAGAAACCGTTCAGCTGTCACATCTGTGACAAGTCTTTCAACAGAGGATCAACTCTGAGGAAACACGTGTTAGCCAAACATAAGGAGGAGAGGCCGTATAAGTGTGGGGACTGTGACGAGTTATTTACTGAAAGGTTGCTGATGAAGAGACACATGAGAAAAGTTCACGGCATCAAACTGTCCACCAATCAAAGTCCTGCCTAAAACTTTCATGACTACTGCATGATGCAAATGTTCCACAACACACTAAAGAAAGTTATCTTGTGAAAAGTTTCTCATATATTTGGAACCAATACCAGATCATCACTTCAAAAAAACATTGCTCTGATAATGTCAGAATTTACATAAGCCCTTTCACACATGCACTCCTGAAAATGTTTTGACAATTTCAGGACCGCTTGCCCCTTAAGTCTTCCTGAGTTGCTCTTTCACACATGTGCCTCACAGTCGGAGACGTTCGCTGTGGGACTGGGGGTCTCGGAGGGCAAGGCATGATGTGAAACATACTCAAGGATAATCAGCCCCACCCACTCGCTTGCAGTTAATTTTCCTGAATATTTCCTCCTGCGTTCTGCGTTCTCACATCTCACCCTGACTTTATATTGAAACTCTACCAGGGGGCTGGCTGGAAAAAACAGGGTAAAATCAGGACAGCTGCTATTTGCGTTTACACATGCAGCTCATGTGCATGTGTAAACGCAATGTGGGGACATTTTCAGGAGTTTTGTGCATGTATGAAAAGGCTCCTATACTACAAAGTCTCCTTCTTCATGGGGTCAAAGTTTTAACAGTTTTTCAATTTCAGGACTTAACCCAGAGCCAGGATGACTGATCACCAATGCTTGCAGTCTGTCTTCTAAGACGCCGTGTCCACCTAGCTTTTTTTCTGAGCGCCAGCGTCCTTTTTTCAGTTGTTTTCAATGAGAAGAAAGCGTCTGCAGCAGCAGGCGGCTGCCCGGAGAAAAAGCGCAGAGCCCAGTGTCTTTTTTCCAAGTGTTCTCCTTTTTTTGTGTGGCTTCTCCGGGCGCTCAAGTTTAACATTTTTCAACTTTTCTAAAAGGCGCTGTTGATGTCACCGGCGCTCTTTTCCTAAGGTATGATATTCCATGTAGTTTTGCCGCCTACGGATCGTATCTTTTACCAAGATCCTCTTTGCTCCGTGTCTGATCAGGTCAAAAACGATCTCAACTATAAAACATGCAGTAAAAAGTAACGGAGCAGTGTCGGTCATACAGCGGCCGTTGTCAGACTGTTGTTATAGAGACGGGGGACATACAGCACTTTTCTTCTCAGCGCACAAACACTTCATGCAAGTACTACAGAGCGCACATTCAGCGCTTTTCTGCCCGGAAAAAACGCTAGGTGGACACAGGGCCTAAGTCAGGCTCAGGGTTTGCTGCCTCTTGCTCCGTTATCCACACACAGATTAGAGATGTTCTTTTCATCACCCTGAAAGGAAGGCACTTTTACATAACATATAAAATTCTTTATTTCATTATGGAACTATCTAATGAAAGAATACTTAAACAAGATACTGAATCGGAGAAGGAAGTCGATCCCTGCTCCTCTGATAAACAGTGTTCAGCTTGTTGTGTCGGAGCAGCTGCATGCTGTTGGACTGTTTGCACTGCCTGTCTCCAATCATGGACCACTTTCTACACTTTAGATGTGCTGGATATTTGTTCTCTCACTACTATTCCCTCCGTGTTGGAAACCTCCGTTCAATATAAACATGAAGCGTCAAGATGTCCCTCTTCAGCTTGAAAAACAAACCTTGTTAAAGATGAAACTCATGTCTGCGTGAAGTCGGTGACTGTCAGTCCGTTCATTTCAATCAGCTTGAAAACACTTTCTAATCTAATAATCGAGCACCATAATACCATATAAAAATGTGGTACTTTGTTTGAGTAGTGATATCTATGTTCTGAAATGATTTTATACATTTATATATATATGTGATACATGTACTCTATACATACCTCAGTTGTACTTCCTTTATTTTGCCAACGTTCAGTGTTATGAAATTATTGTAAACCAGCTATGTGAACACGAAAATATATATCAAGTAAAAACACATCATCACTGTGTGAAACATATTTTTATTTGTAATGTAGCAGTGCAGGAGGAGCCACAGTCGTTACATCTACACTACATTTGTTGGTGTAGAAACTTAAAGGTCACATACTATCCTTCTTTTCAAGTAGTTTAAATAAGTCTCAGAGCTCCTCAAAACATGTCTGTGAAGTTTCTTGTTCTACATCCACTCTGATCCTGTATTTGATCATGCCTATAAACCCCTTTATTTCAGCCCTGCTCAGAACAGGCTGTTTCTGTGTCTGTAGCTTTAATGTAAATGAGCTGTGTCTGACCACGCCCCTCTCTGGAAGGGCTCGGGTGGCTCGGGCTTTCTCGCACCATGTCCTATTGTTTACGGTGAGAAGGCTCAGAGGGCAGAACAAACACCTAGCTGTGGGAGTGTCACCCACCTGGGGGAGGGGTTACTGCCCTTTGTGATGTCATGAAGGGAAAATCTCCAAACGGCCTGTTTGAGCACACATTTTCTGAAAAGTGGAGCAGGCAAAAGACGGAGAGGATGGACTTTTCTCATCATTGGGAGTTTGTAGACAGAATAGGAACACATATTAGTTTTAGAAAAACATGGTAAAGTGTATTTTGCTTTAAGTTTCAGACTAATTTAAGAGCGTCTGTCACCAGTAGAGATATAGAGGTTGGACTGATGTCATTTGAACTCAATTCTCTGAGGTCCATTTATTATTATTCTGTGTCTTCCCATTTCAAAGCGTGCTACTGTGCATGTCGAAAAAGAAGAACTGGAGATTATTATTAAAAGGACACCTGTGTCTAAAAAACGTGTCACTTTAAAAGAACAAAGCCATCAATATTTTTCCATGTCCTACAAGAGCTTTAGAGTCCAAATCTAAGATCTGCACTGCACACACTCCTCTGTTTTTAGACTTTTTTCCTGTTATATTTTTGTTCCTCTTTTACCGTTTATTAGACAGGACATCTGAAGAGAGTGTGGGATGACATGCAGCAAAGAGCCGAGGTTATATTCACACCCACGGCTGCTGCGATGAGGACGATAGCCTCTGTACACGGGGCGCGCAACCTCTTTTTAGACCCTTTTTTTTCTCCTTTTAAAGCCCCTGTGAGTACTTTTGGCTTGGTAGTTACACTGACTGAAATGAATATTGATGTCTCTTTATGAGCTACAAAAGCACACAAACCATCAGTGACAAGAATGTTTTTTTCTATGTAGTTATTGAATGTTTTTCACCGCTGCTGCAGTGAAAGTCTTAGTGGAGATTAACCGCACACTGCAGAAACAGCCTTATTCTGGGTTGCACGTTGGGAATTTAAAGTAAACAAAGATGAAATTTATAGTCAGAAAACACTAAACAACAAATAAATAATCCTGCTTAGTCCACAGGGGTCACCAAAATCCACACAACCCTTTCTCACCCGCTCCTCACAGGAGCTTTAGCTGATAAGAAGCCTGTCTGCACGCTGAAAGCTGTGTGAGCGTAAAAGGACATCACTGACTGTCAGAGCAGCTGTTTACACAACTTTTACAGATACTGTGACTTGTTTTTTGTTCCCATCATTAAAGCTCCTGTGAGGACCTTTTGGTTTGTGTTGATTTTGGTGCCCCCCTCTGGACAAAGCAGTTTGTCTATCTCTCTGCTATTCTAGTTATTAGCACTCATTTACTCATTGTTAAGATTTGCAGTGAAGAATGTAAAAAAAAAAGTTTGTTCCTTCAGGGTGCAGAACATTGTTTTGTCTGACACATAACCCCTGGCAGCAGTTTCCTCACAGGGGCTTAAGTTATCTTATTTGACTTTGAATGTCTCCCCAGTTTCATTAATCGACTTACCGCCTTGCCATCGTTGCCAAACAGCACCAGACCTGTCTTGGTGACGATGCCGGGTCGGCTGGCTCCGGGGATCTCCAGCGGCTGACCATTAGCTGCTGTGCCGTTATCCACCAGACTGGAGCCATAGAAAGTGACTTTCTGAAGGAGGAGCAACACAGAACGAAATAACATCTGTAAAGACGATTTTAAGGAGAACTCAACACCTAGCATTGTTGTTAGCAGTAAATCCTAACTTAACATACTTTATGTCTTTAAAAAAATCACAGGCAGTTTCTGCAGTGCACCTGGAAACCTTCCTCCAACATCCAAGTATTTCTCTGTACTCCTGACTGAATGGGTAACATTCTTTTTTTCTACAGTCGAAAAACCTAAACTACTTTGCTTCATGAGGACAGTCTGTTAAAGAGTGTATTAGGATCATTTGTTGCTGTGAGCACAGAATCAAAGTGTGCTGTTACCTGTCCGTCAACCTCTGCCCAGGCACCAGGGACCTTATCGTTTCCTCGGATCCAGTTGTGGATAGCCTCAGCGGACTGGTTCCAGTCGATCTGCCCACAGACAGAAGAATCTGTTGCAATTATGTCTTCAGATGAAATACACGGACACTGTAGCACTTTGTAGCACAACAATTCTGACTTCAGGCTATTTAAGAGAACTGGATAATGTTGTTAAAGGAAGAATGTGCGACTTTTTGATCCAGTAGATGTCGCCCTTGAGCACCAGCATGAAACCAAAACAAACTGCTGTTTGGTTACACCTCCACTATTCTGAAGCCTCCGTTCTCCTCCAGCGGCACACCTCCAACCCCTCTCCACTCGCGTTCGAAGGAAGGAGTGAAGCACAAGCTGCGGACAAATTTGTCCTTTGCTCGAGCGGCAATCCCCTGTGGCCTGCATTGTTGTGTTAGCGGGCTAATGTTAGCATACTTTAGTTAGCTCATAGGTTCACATTTCATGAAATTTGACACAGAATGACCGTGATCTGAAAAACGCTTACGTGACATCAGAATAAGCAGTGAGTATGTTATTCTCCTTTTCTCTAGTTCTTGACTAAAACAGCTTTTAATACGCAAGGGGAGGAGCCGCCTGTCCCGTCCATGTACACCTTAAGTAAACACGGCTCCGACAACAACAACACAGCCAGCAGGACTCGCACTTCTCACTCATTGTAGACAGTCATGCCTCAGAGAGACATTCACAGAGGATATACTTGTTTTCTGCTGTATTTATGTGTACGTAATCTTCCAGTTGTCCTCTGATTTTACCTTAGAGTTGTCTTTCTTCTGGATGCACTCATATGTGGCACCCTCCTGTGGCTGTGTAATCCTCGGGGCCTTCCCCTCAGCGATCAGCCTCACTGCTTCCACCTGCAATCAAAGCGATGCATAGTTTAAGAATATCATCTGTACTTAAAAGTTAGCACTTTTTTTGACTTAATGCAGGCAAAAAAATACACTTAACAGGACTTAAGGTGCATTCACACATACTCCGTGCGCGCTGCGGTCCGTCTGCGCCACGGTTTTGTTCCGTCGGACGGCGCGCGCCCATTCACACTGGATCCGTTTCTGGAACGTCAGCGCAGCGAAGCGCACTCATGATCAGCTGTACACACATCACGGGAGAACTACAAGATCACACGGGAATAAAGAGAAAAACGTGCAGACAACATGTCTCATTGTCTTTCTCAGGATGATTTGTTGTTCGTTTGGTGCCTGTTTTGACGTTACGTTGATAAAGTGATGAAAAATACGATCGCGAGTCCGTATATTGTGTTTTATTTTGAAATTGACCGGATGCTCTGTGCGTTTCCTTGTCTGACTTCCTGTCCGGGTTGTGATATTCTGTCTAGCTTGACGCGTGTCTGCAGCGTACTCCGTCGAAAATAGACCTGCAGCGTATTTGAAACGGAGCAGAGCGACGTGACGCTGTTTGCACGCTCCGGAGACGGACCGCAGCGCCGGCTGTGTGAGCACAATGATTGACTAGAGTGGCGGCTAACTACGGCGTAGTGCGCGGCGCTGACGGACCGCGGCGCGCACGGAGTATGTGTGAATGCACCTTAACAGTATGATGACAATATGACCTCGAAAACCCAAAATAAACAACAGACAAATTAAAAAGACAAGAATGGAGACAAAATTAAGTCTAAATGAACTTCATAGGATCCTGTCAGAAATTACATCACTTATTAAACTCATTTTGTCACTCAAGCTGATTTTTTTCCATTGTATACTTTGTTTTGCTTCTTTATGAGTTTGTGGTGATTACTCTTATCCAAGAGGAAATGATTTTGCAATGTCACAGTGTTTGTTATGCAACGCTTGAGAGGAGAGCTGACTGCAGGCGTCTAAAGGTAGACGAGAGAGAGAGAGAGAGAGAGAGAGAGTCCTTCACATGATGCACTCATTGAATTCCTTGTTTGCGTTTCTTTCTTACATCAGACCTGTCATTCATGGTCGTTTTCAGAAGGTTATCTGTAATCTATGCACACAATAGATAGACTTGAGTCTAAATATTTGCTGTGTTTGTCGGCTGAACTTCAACCAATGTTGCAAAACAAAAGCCGGTTAAAGTTTAACTATGGTCGGTTAGAGAAATCGTTTTGTGCTCCACACACATGCACACAGAAGTTCATCTCCTCCACTGAAAACTGAACACATTTCCCAAACACACTGTGAACACAACCTTGAGGGTCAAAAAACCGAACCTGCAGGACTCTCAGGTGATGATCAAAAGAGGGTTTCTTTTGGTCTACTGGTGAGAATGTGTTCCTTTCTTCCTAATCAATCTTAAATATATCATTTACAGCTTTATCTGGTACATGATGGCCCTCCTTCATTCATCAATTACCTACCTCTGTATTTAATCATTTATTACTCTATTCAGCTCAGACATTAAGTTGATAAAGACCATACCTATCACTGAAAAATCATCATTCTGTGTAGCAGGTGTGTCACCGGAAAATTGCGGCCATAACCGGGGGATAAAAATCAAATGATGAATGAATTGAAGACCTTGGGACCAAGATGGATCTCGAGTACTTTAAGAGATTCTAGCTGTAATGATTAACAGGCTATAACTTCCCTTCTTAAATCCAGAGGTGACTTTAAAACAAGTCAACTTCATGTTTCTGTATACTGTAGATAGCCTTTATTTTAAAATGCACATGGCATGTCTGTGTCACTGTTTCAGACCGAGCATCAGGCAGACTCTGGAAGGCAAAAGCTCTCAGCCCAACTGATATATCTGTTTAAGATTTCCTCCTCTCCCTTCAATGAAATAGCAGCGGGGAAATATTTTGAATTTTAGAAAAGTAGGTGTCAACAGACAGAGCACATACTGCATGCAAAAGCAACAAAATGCATCTTTTCTACCTTAAAATCGAGTTTCAAAGTCGATCCTCTAGTACAATAAGTTCAACAGAAGGGGAATGGCGTCTATTCCATGTCCAAATTGCCCCCCAGTTGCCTGCTTTCAGCACAATGTAACTTTGGCAGCGGGCCGCGATTCTCTCGTGAGAAGTGCGTACGGCTTTACGTCACTACTTCACACAGCAGCCTTCAGCTAAAAAGATGCCAGTTAGCGCATCTCTGTACTGTTTGACACAACGACGATGAAGCTAAGAAGAGAAAAAGCATGGTGGCTAGGAAGTGCATAGTAAAATTACAAAATGTGAAACAGTTTTACCGAGGACTAAACAAATGTACATTTTAGAAAACACATTTATAAGATGCGAAACATTTTTACGAGCGCAGAGACAAATTTACAAGTGGCAGAACACTTGATCAGTCCTGAAACAGACGCCAGCCTGAAAAAGAGAGAGTGACGGACGAAGAAGCCAGACTACAGTTAATATTGGACAGGCTTTTACACGTTGACGAGAGCTTTGCGAAACAGTAAGCTGATGGTCCAACGCCGAGCTGGCTATGTCAATACACTATGTGTGTTTGATGACAGTTCAGCTGCACTCAGAGACCTTTTGTGGGCGGCAACATGTACCAAACAGAATTCCTCCATTATGTTGCTTCATGATGTGCCAAAACTCAGGAGACACAATGATCTTGGCTTGACATTTTAAACTTAAAGAGCATCGACCTTCATGCTAACGTTCATTTTGCTCTTCGACATCAAAAATGTGCCACTTCAAAATGGATCAAAGCCTTTTTTGTCATACTTACTGTGCCTTTGACCCCCTCTGGGAAGAGAAACCTCTTGTAGATGGTATTGACGGTGTCGTTGGGCTCAACGTCACACTCTCTCTGCAGAAGGATCGGCCCAGTGTCCAGTCCGTCATCAGCCCAGAACACTGTGAACCCGCCCTTCTTGTCCCCATGGATCAGGGTCCTGTGTGTGTGTCAGAGACAGCAGCAAGTAAGAGACTGAGCTCTGTCCACATGTCTGAACTAACCTGATGTTCGTCACTCACCAGTTGATAGCGGAGGCTCCCCTGTGGCGAGGCAGCAGCGACGGGTGGTAGATGATGGAGCCATGTTTGGGGTGATCGATGACGTCCATGGGGATGAACTGGGAGCAGAAGGGCAGGACGTTGAGCTCAGCACCGGTGGCTTTGTACTGAGCCACTACCTCCGGGATGGCCTGGCCCTTCACACGCCAGCGGGGAAACTTGAACACAGTGACGCCATCCTTCTCGGCCTCAGTTGCTACAAGAATGAAAAAATATCCCACTCTTGAATTCCTAAATTGGTTTAAGTCGCACAAAAGATCCCCCCCCCACAGTGTGTGCCGATCAAGACATGAGCTAATCAGAACTATTTCATCTTTTTAAAACATGTTAATATCTGCTGTAAAAACTGGCTTTTTTGAATGATTGTGTATGTGACTTCAGGGGATTCTGCAGTCAACCTCAAGCGACCACTTGACGAAATGCAGGATTTTCCACTTCAGCATCAGCTTCATTTTCATCCTAACCCATCAATGGAGGCTGCAGCTTGGTTCTGACCAAACCCCTTTCACTGGTCTTATGTCATGTACGTAAAGCAAATTGGAAGTTTGGAGCAAAGCTCTCACCCAGTGGGTCAGCCTTGCCATCCTTGTCAGGGATGGTGAAGACTCCTACGATGGTGTGGCCGTCCTTCCTCAGCTCCTTGTAAACCTCCTGGCCGAACAGACTCTGACCAATCACAGCGATCTTCATCCTCGCACCTCAGTGTTCTCTGGAATAGACGCAAGGACAACCAGAAAATATGTTAGGAATGGCGTTATCACGATACCACATTTTTAAACGTAGATATGATACTAGGAAAAATCAATAGTTTCGATACATCTACAACAAGAATACAATCCCTAAGCACCCAATATTTGGTTATTTCTTGTTTTTAGTTATTAAATATGCAGGCAAACTCCTGCACACTGTGTTGATCGCACAAGTACATTCCCAATGTATTTATGCATTAGGACAGTGCTCTCTCTCTCTCTCTCTCTCTCTCTCTCTCTCTCTCTCTCTCTCTCACTCGCAGCAGCTTTTAGATAAACATTGAAGAGCTGTAGTTTTTTTTTAAAGCTTGGGTACGTTATGATACGATCCGTCATTAAAATAACAGAGACTGTGATGACTGTTGAATGTGGACGACCTTAGGTAGACATAAAGCTGTAACTGAGTCCCATATGAAAAATAAACACATTTTATACAGCAAGTTTAATGACGCAATATGGGTCATGTGCAATATATGTTGTGTTGTCTTGCATTGGTATGTGCCTTTCTGTTTACAGGTGGATGTGTTTTTCTATTCTTTGTATTTTTGGATTCTAAAGGAAGCAGCTGAATGTTTGGCAGCACTTTGAGTCCAAGACACATTTCCCCACAGGGGACAATGAAGTGTATCGTACCGTATTGATTAATTCTGTGTGAGGTTTTCTTTTGGTGCATTTTTTTTTTACATTCTAGCAAGTACTTTTTAAACCGTGAACCATAGATATATCACTTTCAGTTCCAGCCTTTCACTGGCTTAAGGACGTTCAATGCTTTAAGGGGCCATCAGCATCAATCATGGCAACGACATCCGAGTATGCTCGGTAAAGTTCAGACAAGGCTCAACCTGTCTCTGCTTGGAGATGTGCGTGCACGTGTTGAGAAATATCATGCTCAGTAGTTGGAGAGGTTACAGAAAGTCTCTCACACTTTATGCAAACATTTCAAAATATCACCACAGGGTCCAAAGAGCACCGAGAGCAGCGGCTCTCAACATGTAACTGCAGATTCTGTATGTTAAACAATAAGGAGACACACGTCGACTGGCATTCCTGTGCTGAAATGTACTTGAAGAGTTGATTTTATACGCTTTATAAAGCTCTAACAGGACAAACGGAAAAGTCTTGTAGTAAATATTACATGCAGAGTCATATATTGTTTGTCATTCTGCAGCTTCTCTGTCATGTTTCTGTCTGTGTGTTTGGAACAGTCGTCTCTGCAACGTCTCCAACTTAAACAAAACACTGCAGCACGTCTGCTAACTGGGAAAAAGAAGTCACAACAAATCAAATCTCTCCCAAGGCTTGTGTCTGCTTCAAGGTTGATTTTATTGATTGTTTTGAAGGTTTTAACTGGATTAGCACCCTCCTATCTTGATGATCTCTTGCACTATCACACTCCAGTTACACCACTCAGGTCAGGGAACTCCCTGCTCCTGGAAGTCCCGAGATCAAAACTTAAAAATAGAGGTGATCAAGCTGTTGCAGTGGCTGCTCCTACAAGAAGTGTTGTAGTACTTGAAATCAGTCTTTATGGAGGTCTCGGTATCGTCTCGGAATCAAAATCTTATTTACTCGGTCTTGTCTCGGTCTCAGACTATGCGGACTCCGGATTTTAAATCCAGACCGGTCAAGACCACCACTGAAAGGCTATTTTTCCACATCATTACTGCGATTAGAAAGAAAACACCTCTTAATAAAAGAACAAAGAACTTCAATTCAATAATAACTTTTTTTTAATCACCCCGTTATGGCCACAAACTTCCCGGTGTTACAGTCTGAATAAGTGACACGCCCGCTGTACACAAGTTGATGATTTTTTAGGGGATAATTATGGTCTTGGTCTTGTCTCGGTCTCAGAGCACTCTGGTCTCGGTTTATGTGGTCTTGACTACAACACTGCCTTCAAGTCTTCTTCCTCACATGAGATCTTGTTTTCACTGCTGACGACGCATCTCTCCTTAATGGCCTTTAATTCTAGTTGACCTTGGTATTACATATTGTATTGTACAGCAAATGTGTTATAACGATTCTGTTCCTGGTTTTGAACCTCTGCTCTTATTCGTTTGATTCTCAGATTTTTTTAATACACGTTTTTCATTTGACCTTTTATGTATGATTGTGGTTGTGGATGTTCTTGTTCTTCACTGCTTCTCTTGGTTGTACAGCCCTGAAGTCGATGTGAGTTATTTTGAATGTGCTGAATTTAACTCGACTCGACTTTCATGAGTTCATACTCTGCAATAAAAACTAACTTCATCAAAGCTGCACAAACATTGCGCAACATATCCTAGAAAGTGCTCAGTAACCACACTGTGTTTGACTGTTAGGTGACCCTGAACATGAAAGAGGCGGAATCTACCAACCAATCAAATCCCTTTATAGCTCGCACCTTCAGTGTTGACCAATGAGAAACAAGCAGCGATTGAAAGGACTTGACAGCTCACTGAAGCGACACATTCAGACTTTCTGTTACAGATCTCAAGTTTGTGCACAAAAAAACATTCTTGTAATAATCACACATTATCCACATCTTTCTTGCGTGTGCAGCCTTCATGTTAAATTATAATAATAGCTGCTGCAAACAACTTAAAACAGCACCTTAAATAACTTTGTGTTTACTATGCGGTAAATAAGACACCTGTAGCCTACCACAGACTGTAAATATTAAGGCACTTTTAAGAGTTATTAATCATGCAAATAAACAAAGAAGCAGAAGATAGGAGTGAAGTTAGTGTCCTTACCCCCGCCTTCAGACCCACAGCTTCTCCGCTTGAACGAGAGATCGGACAGAGACCGTTGCTTTAATTTCCTTCCAGCAGACTCACATGCCGCTCACCCAATTACATAACATGCAAATAAAGCCGAGTGATTGGACGGGACGGGCCGCGAGGCTGCAGGGGGGGGCGGCCTATCAGCTGCTCAAAGCTTTCTATGAGTCCATCCACCCGGAATGTCAGCCCTGAGAAAGCACTCCAACTTTACAATAAAGGACCGGAAGTAGTTCTTCTTCATTTTATTTTGAAGCATTTTCCTGACCTAATTAGTAAAGAGAAAATATTCTTTTAACAGAAATATTTGTCAATGAATCTTTAATTAGCCTCATTGATTATATCTGTTATTATGTCGGGACCAGAGACATCCAAGATAAAGACATGATAATCCAAACGATAAAAAAAGCGCCTTTCTTTCTTAAAAATATTATAAATTACTATTTTAAATTATATCTATAGCTTTAGTTTGTTTTATTTGATATATTATTGTATATGGAGCCCCTGAAGTCCCATAAAGTAAAACAAAAAAATCTTTTGCTCACAAGATATTTTACTTTTTAACTTCTTGGGACCTCTCTGTGTTTATAAGTGTTATCAGGCTAATAACAATTAATTAGAGAAAACAAAGGGTCAGGATTAGTCTAAATAAGTGTTAACCACTTCCTCCTTTCCGGTGATGACAATATAAGAGCGATTGAAGGACTTTGACTTTTATGTCTTAACACACAGGGATGGGACGCACCTACACTTACAGGGGAATAGGTTATTGTCCTCCGTGCTGTGATGTTCATGACCCACCGCACCTTTGTGTATTTCTTTTGTTGTCTGTTTGTTTTCTACATATTTGTAACTTGAGCTATTGTTTGTTTCATTTTTTTGTTCTTTTACATGTTTGACATAAAGACAGTAATCCATCAGTAAAAACATATTTTCATTGACTCATTACTTTGGCCTTACAGATGAGTCTTTTCCATGAAACCTTTATACTTACAACTACTATAATTTATGTTTTTTTTAATGACATTTCAAAAAGACATACAGTCAACAAATTAGTCAGACGATTAAAACCACACTGTTACTTGGTCTGACGAAGCAGCGGCAGCAGCTTAAGTTTAAGTCTATTGCTCAAGGCTCGAAACCACCAACATATATAATATGTACCCCAGGGACACATCGCTGTGATGTGGGGATC
The DNA here is from genome assembly GCA_020745685.1 of Tautogolabrus adspersus. NCBI lineage: Eukaryota > Metazoa > Chordata > Actinopteri > Labriformes > Labridae > Tautogolabrus > Tautogolabrus adspersus. Next base: position 5,009,810 of record CM036538.1, on the reverse strand, counting down.
CAACCCCTCGACCTTCTGGTTAAGAGACGACCGACTCTACCACTGAGCCACAGTCACACTCTTTTATGTGCAAGAATCATTTACAATGAAGCAGAGATAAGAGTGTGTCAAAGGCTGAGCGCCCGAGACAATCACTTCTTGAGCTGTTTGTTGACACACTAATCAATAGCTAATCCCGCACGTGCAATGAAAAAAAAACTGTTACACAACATCTCTTACGTTCCTGCCGTGGCTACAAACACTCTCGGACTATAAGGTTGAGTAGGTGAAACATGACTTGTGACTTTGACCAGTTTGAGCGCTGGTTAATAACTCTTAAAAGTTATTCACAGATGAATCTGGAGAGAAAGGATTTTAAGAGTTCAAAAACTGACTCTGGGAGCTGATAAGGTTGTTGTCTATGTTGCTGCTCCTGTTAAAGAAAGGTCAGAGGTCAGGAGGATCAAAGTCTGCAAGTGGACAAAGGGCAGCAAAACAACAGAGCTGCAACCTGCAGACATTCAACGCCACACAAGACCTGTTATTGTAAAGAGCAGAAATCATCTTCATTAATATTTCAAGTTATACAACCCGCATGTTGTTGTAAGTCTGCAGAAATTCAAGTTTTCTACTTTTTTTTAATCACTGACATCATTTATCAGTTGTCTTTTTTAATATTTACCACAAAGAGATACAATCATAGAAGCAACATGTATGCATTTCAATCAGGAGAGACTTAAGTAAGAGAGAACAATTATTCATTTACCGGTTAGGAAAAGATAAATATGCAAAGTCTTTGGCGATTAGACTCCGTCATGACGACTTCATGCTCTCAGAGGAGTAGTGGGGCAAACAGCAGCATATGATACCCGACTGATGGAGTCTAGACCCTGCTGGTGGTGGTGATG
>CM036538.1:4878923-5003923 GCA_020745685.1 Tautogolabrus adspersus | reverse complement strand
CGCTGCTACACTATAAATCCCCTCTGTCACACAGTGCACGAGATGACGACTGATTCTTTCTTTTTCATGTGCTCTATTCAGCTGTGAGATACTGAGAGGAGATTTCACCTTCAAACATACCTGCAGCAAAGACACAATAACATTATCCAAAGTTCAGCAGGTCTGCTGAGAGCCGGTCAGAGAAAGGTTGACCCCAAAGTCTGTGGAGCTGCAGAACTTATATCAGAGTGCTGAATAAATCAGAAACTTCTTGCGTTGGCAGTTTTTTGGGAAAGAAGAATGGTCTGCCAGAGACAATTCACTTATCGCTCGAGGGCCGAGCCAAAGAAAACCATTAGAGTCTGAATCAGATGAGGTGAAATGTTTGGAGGAGCATATTCTGCATGCAAAAAACCTCTAAGATATTGGAAAAGAAAGGCATGCAGGAAATACACCAGACACAACTTTGGCAAAGTGTCTTTGAGCAAGTGGAATACAAATGTTTTAAGAATAAATAGGATGACTAAGTCAAAAATACATTTGTTTTGAAAGGGTTAGGATCCTAAATCATTAGCTATCATCACATTTTCTCTAACAAATCTTCATATCTCCTCTTACGTGTCCTCTTTACTCTCTCTTCCCTTCTAGTGAGACAGTGCGGGGGAAGTGGAGCTGCAAGCTTCAGTCTGTCTCTGGCTCCGCATGGCTCTCCAGAGGCCTCCTTGAAGAAACAGCAGTGGTGAATTTCTGGCTTGCATGATAACTGCTGATGAAACGCTCAGCCTTTGCCTCGCTTAGGGACAGTGATAAAAATACTTCTCACCCCATCATTACTTCCTCCTCTGTGCATGTCACAATAAAACGTGCTCCTGACTGAAAGTGGAGCTCTCTCTGAAATGAGCTGTCATCGGGTCACATCAACAAGGTTACTCAAAAATGGAGTTAAGTCTACTGTACTTATTTATTTTTATTTACATTCTTTGTAAAGTCACACTGAGTGAAATAGCAAATATCTTTGTTCAACACTGCTGGCACTCCAGTCATGATCATTCAAAGTACAGAACAAAGAAACGGAACAAATCCAACACAGACATTGATTGGTATATATACAGAACAATCAGTAGTGCAAGGGAGGCTGGTGTATTGTTTTGGTATTTCATCCACAGACCTTTCAGGCAAACATTTGCAATGTCTCCACGTCCCACATTTGGGTCCCCAGCCACCAGTTGAGAACCACATAAAACGTACACCCCTTTTGTGTGCGTATAGATATATGTGCATTCAATTCTGTAGCTATGCCTATATTTACATTTTTATTACAGATATTTTTTGGGCAATCTTTTTCCCTTATTAGAAATGACAGCCGAAGAGAGACAGGAAATGTTGGGAGGAGAGAGCGGGGGATGACATGCAGCAAAGGGACGAGGCCGGATTCGAACCCACGGCGGCTGCAACAAGGACTATGGCCTCTGCACATGGGGTACGCACATCGACATAACCGCTGGGCCATGTGGCGCCCCCTATATTTACATTTTTAAAAGAAAATCATACACACTGTGTCAAAAGCTTTAAACCTCTTCAGTGATAGCAGAAATGATCAGGAGGGGAGTAAAGTTTATTGAGCCACATTGACCAAGAGAACAGAGTGCCTGAAGATCATATTTGTCTTTTCAATGTAAACTACCAGGATACTTCACTTTGATCGTTTTACAACATCAGCATCACGTTCATAGTTCACCTCTGGGTTTAAGATTGTTCAAAGTTGTTCAAGTCATATTATTGCAGCTTGGTAACTTACATGATCTGCGTCCCTTTTTTTATTAACAATGTTTTATATTACAATTTTTTGTATGAATCAACATCAAATAACAGCAAAGCATCTCCACTAAACATGATACAAGAATGTATAAAAGCAATGTTCACCTTCTTCACACACAAAATAAAAATAAATGAATAAAATAAATACAAAGGCAGTAACAAATTATAAGTCAAATCAATATATAAACCAATTGCAGATTGTCTCCACATTTCTCCTCCAACAGATCGTTAGTTTTCGTGGACGGTCGGATGCGCGAGTCGCTTTAAATGTTGCGGCTGCAAGGAATTGTGGGTCGGCATTATCTCATCTCCTTTTGTAAAGGATGGTCCAGTGTTTCCTATGCTAAAGAAGGTTATAAAGGAATCATTGACCCACCTTTCCTTAGCTTTTAGAGCAGGGGTCTCAAACTCAAACTGGCATGGGGCCACTGGGAGTACTGTCGCCTTAAAGGAGGGCCACTACAAAGTTCAAGCACCACAAAAAAGGACAATATTTTTGCAAATGTACTTTTTGTTTCCGCAAGTTTTGTCACACATCACCAATAAATACAAACAGCAGTTTATAGACATTTTTCAAAACATCTGTTTTTATTTAGTAGTGCAAGTCTTTTGTGTTTGCTTTATAACTTAAATAACCTGATGTAGTTTATACATTTCAGGACAACAGACATGACATGTTCATATTTCAGGCATTTGCTGCACATTGCCTGTTGGTGTATAATGCAGTGCAGAACAACTGCTGGATCTGCACTTTCCTCCTCTAATTTCCTCTGTACCAGCGCTACTAGTCCGTTTTTTTTGCCTGTCATGGACGGGGCTCCGTCAGTGGTGATGCCCACCAGTCTATTCCATGGCAAACCTGCGCGCTCAATCGCATCAGAGAGCTGCTGAAAAATGTCATTGGCTGTAGTGCGGCCGTGCATTGCGCACAAACTCATCAACTCTTCAGTCACTTCGAATTGGTCATTAATACCCCTGATGAAAATGGACAGCTGGGCAGTGTCCGTTTTATCCGTGCTTTCATCAAGCGCCACAGAGTATGCAGTGAAACGTTTTGCTCTGTCACGTAACTGGTCATAAATGTCACTTGATAAACTGCTAATCCGCTCTGCCACAGTGTTTGCCGATAGAGAAATTTTGTTGAACAAACTCTTCTTTTCTGGACACAGAATGTCAGCAACTTGCAACATGCACTCCTTAAGAAACTGTCCTTCCGTGAATGGTTTCCCCGTTTGGGCAATTGATTCACTCACCACGTAACTTGCTTCAACAGCAGCATCGGCCTCCTTCTTGGATTTGTGGAAAAGACTTTGCTGAGAAAGAAGTCCTCTCTGTAGCTGCGTGGCACGCTGTATCCTCTCCTCTCCCTGGTACTTTTCATACTGCTCTCCGTGTTTAGTGCAGTAATGACGCTTGAGATTGTACTCCTTTAAAACGCCAATTCTTTCCTGGCATATCAGGCAGGTTGCATGTCCACTAAACTTCACAAAAAATACTGTAATGTCCATCGTTCTTGAAACTGTCTGTGTTCATTGTCAACTTTCCTTTTTGACTTAGAAAGCGACATCTTGGTCGTAAGCAGCCAAACAACAACACAACAGTTTTGCGCCAACCGCTCTCACCCCGTGAACCTTTTTGGGCATGCGCGGGTACCTTTGGCCTTTGACTCAAGCTACAACCATGTCAAAATAAGTTTTTATTGAATAACGGTTTTTTTTATTTGAATTTCTTAAGAAATTGTATTTTGAATTAGCATGAAGAAACGATAAAATAAATACATTTAATTTAAAAAATATTTTGCGGGCCTGACTACATTATATTTTTAACATGCGGGGCGGGCCGGGGATTGGGGGGAGGGGGGCCCTAAATGGCCCGCGGGCCGGCAGTTTGAGACCTCTGTTTTAGAGAATTCGAACGGCTCTTATCATGGCCGCCACTTAAACGCTTCCGGGGTTAAGGTAAAAAGGAAAGTGAAAGGAGATAGGAGGGGCAATCCGAATGCACCCCCTGTGAGAAGGTTCCTCCATACCTTTTCACCTGCCCTCCACATTCCCAACACTTCCTGCAGCCAGCGGAGTGATCAGGCTGAGTGAGGCCACCTGTGCCAAATTGGACTCAGAGTGGAGCCTTCAGTTTGTGTAGTGTTTCTATAGTTTTGCCTAAATAGGCTTAAATAAAACAGGTTTCATGCTTATTATTGTTAGTTTGTATTCCGCTTTAGCTCCACACTTTGAAATATTGTCATGCTATATGCTGTTTAATGATTTACTGTTGTTTCAGTGGGACTTTTGTTCTTTGGCTTCGCTTTCTCTTGCAATGGATTGCTCCAATTAGGGCCGATTTTGGGCCTGATTCCCCCCTTCAGACCAAAGTCAGCAAAGGCCCAACTATCTGTAGATCTAAAGATTATCTTGCCAGATTCTCCTGTGGTGAAGGGTGTGTTAAGAGTGATTTTAACCTCCCTGGTCTGCTCTAAAGACGATCGGGGCCGCCCCGATTTGAAATCGTAAATATTAAACGTGTTCAATATTTACGATTGGAAATCCTGTTGTGTGGGGAGAACACCGAGGACAGCCGAGCACAGACTCTGTGAATTGTCACGTGGAACGGAACAATAGCCAACAGGAAAGCAAGCTGACTGTAGCAGGAAGCACAACAAACATTACCATGGCGACAACAGCAATTGCAAAGCATAAAATTAAATGGATGTCATAAATTCAGGACCAACTTTTTCATTTGTGGCAAAAACAGGAGTTATATAACAACGTGTCCTGTAAAACAAACCACAATCCTACTGACAAGGAAAGGAGTTTGACCATAATGTTTACCGTAATGAATCTACCAGCTAACAGCTAGCCACATTTAGCTTGCCTGTCATGTTTGTTTACTCGTCTGACCGCAAGAGATTACACGTTGTGATAGTTGAGACTCTGGTTGTCAGCGAATGAATCCGTTAGTGTGTGGTGTGCTGAGTTGATCGTCTTGTTGCACACCACACACTATGAGATCTGAAATGTTAATCGGTCATGATTGTTGTAATGTGTGGGGTCTCTCACATTTTCAAAATCGTTTAAGATTTAAAAATCGTTTAGTGTGTTCCAGGCATTACAGATACTATCCAATAAGTGTGATACTGTTATTTAAGATAATCATTTTGACAACCTCAGAGCCTCATGCCATCCCGATCTTTGGCGTCCCGCCCATAGATCATTGGTTCCCAACCTTGGGTCCGGGCATTCCAAGGTTGGTAACCAATGGTCTATGAGACCCCTTTTACTGCATGAGATTCAAGGGCAAAAACTAAAGTCACTAAGTCAGGATTGAAATCTGAAAAGCAGTCGGCTGTATTTACCAAGTACCCATACAATAGGGTGAGCATATTTTCAAACTTCCAAATAGGGACAGTTTAATTTTACCGCAAACCTACATGTATGAGCTCATGTTACATGGATTTTTTATCAGTGCAGCTTTCAACACCATGTAAGTGCCTCAGCAGATGAAAAATCATGTCTCCCAAGATCAACCAAAACTTAAAAAACACCAATAAGCACAAAACACAAGGATTGCATTGGTTGAATAACGTTCATTCATTTATGACCAGATCGGTGACCTGCACTGCACTGGTCACAAAGTGGTAGGCAAAGGTGCCCTCCTGTGCAGCCCGTTTACGTTTGTTGTCACCGGCGTTTGCCTCATTGAAGTAGATCACAACAGTGCTACTCCCAGCCTGTACCCACCGCTTGCATTTGCTCATTTTTATATGGCTCAGCATGTTGGCATCTACACTGTGAGCGACTGAAAATGGACACTTTCAGTGAGTGAAAAACGCATTATATTCATTGTCTTTTTCAAGAAGCTGTAACTCTCCTGGAGTTCTTTGGAAATCATGGTTCCTTTTCGGCATGAAAGCCGAAAGGTCCTGTTGGTATGATGAGATAGGCTAGCTAAGCGAAAGCCACAACCCAGAGATTTATTGACACACGAAGCCTACAGACAAATCAGTATTGAACTTTGACTGATGGTGCATTAGTGATGTTTTTCCTACAGCAACAGCCTTGGCAACATCATTGATTGGTATACAGAAAAATCAGTAGTGCAAGGGGGTGTATTGTTTTGGTATTTCAATTGGTATGGGATCGGGACTTTTAAAAACCGGGACATATTAATGTTGGTCCCAGACATAGCGGGATGGATGATCACCCTGTCACCAGAAATCTTCAGTTTTTTTTTGTTGTCCTATAAATAATGAAAAAAACACAAGATAATAAATTAGTGCAAGGGGGCCAATGGGTGACAAACTGTGAATTACAGCAACAAACCCTGGAAGAAGCCAAACTGTGTGAAGAAAATGTGCCACCAACAGTTCAGTTTGAACCTCCACAAGCTCTCTACTTGTTTCTGTGCTCATTTTAAACAGTTTGTGCAGCAGACTGTACAAAGTGTTTTTGGCTTATTTCTGCTCCTCGCTCCTCTCCCTGGCTGGAAGGAGGACACTGTTTTGGTGGAATATGATCCCCTTTGAAAGATGATGTATTTTCATATGTATTTGCATATATGTGTGGACGAACTCTGGCTGTGATACAACATACTAACCTATATAAATGTGTGTGAGGCTAGCGGCCTCAATCAGTTTTGGGGTACAGAAAAAGGAAAATCTTCACTTGAAAGACATATTCCCAAATGATTCTTTTGTTGAAAGAATTTCCTAATGCAAAAACTGCAGAACATGCTAGCTAGCAGGCAATAATTAGTTTCATCCACCAAACTCTATGAGGTCGATTGTGTACATTTAAAAGGACTGAGAGAAAAAATATTTGTATGTCTAATGTCTTATGTTTAACCATTTAGCTCATATCTCATTGTATTTCATTGTAGCTTAGCTTACATTTCGTGTCGATCTTGGCGACCTCTGTGGACAAAGCAGTACCTCCTTCTCTTTGCTAATCTTGTCCTGTACATTCATAACTAATATCACTGGTGGCAGCGATTTCAGGCATTAAAATAACTATTTAGAAAAAAGGCAGTGTTCTTTTTTGTGGGTCATGGAGACACCTGTTAAAACTCCTAACATCAGCTTTGATTTAGCTGATAGGTTAGTTTAATGCACAGACACATTGCTAAAAAAAATAACTCTTGTTTTTTTTTGTAGTTCATATAGAGACATTAGTATTCATTATGATCTTTTTCATATCCAGTTAAAGTCATCTCATATGAACTTTGATTTAGCAAAAGTTAGCTCTTATGTTGAATTCTGAGACTCAATTGTCTATCTGGCCTACTGTTCCACGTACTCTTCCTTAAGCTGGGTACACTACAAGATACTCGATCCAATTTTAGGCCTGAATCCCCTCCTCCGACCAAAGTCAGCAAGGGTCAGATTATCTGATGGTTCCAAAGATTATCTTTCCAGATGTTCCTGTGGTGTGAGCTGTGTTAAGAGTAATTTTACCTTCCCTGATCTGCTTATAAGACAATCGAGGCCGGCCCGATTTGAAATCGTAAATATTAAACATGTTTAATGTATCCGATCAGAATTCCTGTTGTGTGGGGTGAACACAGAGGACAGCCGAGCCATACTCTGTGGATTGTCACGGAACAATAGCCAATCAGGAAGCAAGCTGACTGAAGCAGAAAGCAAAACAAACACAGCCACTGTGACGACGACGACAGAAAACGCGTAGCATAAAGTTAGATGGACATCAGAAATGAAGGACCAACTTGTTGATTTGTGAGAACAACAAAAGTGTTTATACAATAACAGGAGTCCAAAAACCCCCATCATCAATTCTTCCTACTTGTCGTCCGCCATGCTTGTTTATTCTCAAATCGTGTTTTTTGGGGTCGAGACTCCTGTTGTGGGTGAATGAATCTGTTGTGCTGTGCTGAGTCAGTCATCTCGTTGCACACCACACCACTATAAGAACAAATCTGTTAAATCAGTCATTATTTGTCGTCATGTGTGGGGTCTCTCACAATTTCAAAATGCAAATTACAGATTTTAAAAATAGTTTAGTGTATGCCAGGCTTTTTCTGTCTCTTTAAATATGGTAGAATATCTGTACCAAACTATTTTAGTACATCATGTGCTGGTTGACTGTTTTATGTTATTTAAATGCAGTGTCATCAATCAAGTCATCCTAAATGCCTGTCCTGTGTTGGTGTCGACACTTAGTACAAAAACAGCTTAATAGACGATGTACCACATGCCTGGTTGGAAGCTGTGAGTTTACAAAGCCTTAAATAACACAGTTGGACTGCGGTCAGCTGCTGGAGGATTTCAGTCCACATATCTGTGGACACAGGCTTTGCTTAAAGTAGTTTTTGGACTTGAAGCAGGTCTGAAAAATGCACTGAATCAAGCCTCCCTCCTGTGATGTGTTCTGACTGTTTATTTGCCTGGCAGGGCCCATGAAGCCGACCTCACTTTCCACGCTCTAGATTTAACCGTAGATGTTCCTCCAACTCACCTGGGGCTTGTTTTCTGACCCAGAACTTCCCTGCCCTCTTAGCTGGTATTTATTATTGAGCTGAAAGGTATCGTGGGTATGTTTGTGGATCTAAAATTGGTCTCAGATAATGAAGAATGTAGTTGGAAGTGGGGCACAGTATATTGTAAAAGATGTGGGCTTCCTGAATGTTTATTGTGGAAAAATATGCAGGACTGTATTTAGAACTAAACAGCTGTAATGTTCATTTAACATCTTTGCACATAAATATGAGACCTCAGGACATGATGCCATTTGCAGCTTTTTTCTGGAAGCACTTCATCAGAACGTTGAGTATAGGCCGAGAAAAAGAGGGACAACATTTGTTGTCAATTTAGCCCCGCTTCCAGATGAAAGCAGCCCAGTGGATTTATGGCACCTCAGTACAGGCTGCCATGTGCTGGAGGTATGCTGCATCATGTGGATGTGAATACTTAGCAGGCTTATACTGCCATGGCTTCCTATTTCGCACATCTGAGCAGCGTATTGAGCTTGGCTCTGCTGTGAGCTGTGTCATCTGAGAGAACCATTTAGTTCTTATATCTGTTTCAGTACAAAGTCTGTAAATCCAAAAGTTTCTTGCTGTGGAACTCGTGCAACTGCCAACAAAGTGGTTTCAATTGGATGTGACTTTGGAAATCTCTCTGGATTACATAACCTGATGTTGCAGTCCTGTGTGCAGACGGTGCTTGTTTGTGTATGTTCGGACCACAGATCTCTTATAGCCTGATGCATTCAGCCAATGTTTAATGTGTTTAAGATAATGAATCGTGCAGTTCCTGTACATTGAACTCTTTATGTGAATGTTTAAAATGGCCAGTGCTCAGATGCCAGCAGACCTCAAACTGAGACGGAGCCAGAGGCCCCTGTTCATTTCAATCAGGCCTGTAATCACTCACAAGCAGCAGTGCAGAACAATGAAATCCAAAATTACATTCTGGCCTGAAAGTTCACCAGGATCCAAGTTCCTGCACTATATCACTGGATGGAGTTTTTGTCCATCCAAGTTCCTTATTATGTGTTTGAATTCTTGTACGCCAAACACACACTATGAAGAAAACTGTATGCAACTCAATGTGGCACATGGGAAATTACATGAGATTCACACCTCACACAACTAAGGTGTTAGACCTAGTGTTTCCTATGTGTTAAATACATGTTTCACATGTGTGTTTCACATAAACAAATACAAAAAGATCTTTAGTAAATCCACTTGAATGCTTTAATTAGCTTTCAGGCTTCTGCACTTTCACCATAACTGACATTCATTATATTAAATTAATCTTCTAGGAAATAATGAGTTGTCTAATATGTCAAATCATGGCTTACTGTAGTACAAAGGCTGCTGGCTGTTCTAGTTTACACACCAAGAAGACACGACTCTAAAGTTGAGCATTCATGTTTTTGATAGATTTCAGAATCCTGACAGGAAACACAAAAACTAAAATAATGAATACACAGCAATACATTATCTTTGGCAGTTATACTTTATATAGCAATAAATGCAAATGTTGCCTTTTGAAGGGAGGAAACCAGACCAGATACAAAAGTGAAAAGTAATGAGAAGATTGAAAAAGGGGCAGTTGGACACGAGTGGCAGGACTTTTTTTTTTCAAAAGCAGCTGTTTTTCTTCAGGCAGAGGAGCATGTACAGTATGTGGTGTGCTGAAGTGCTAAACAAAGTGGCTTGCTAGTAAAACAGTAAAGCCCTCTGATTGTTTTCAATAAAGCATAATGACCCTGACGTAGTATTTTTAGCTCAGTTTTTTTATTTTATTAGCTAAATGGAGCAAACGACCCCGTCTGCATAGCCGTATAGCCTAGCTTCAGTGCCTGCACTCCAGCCGGTCTCTCCTTAAAGGCGCAACGCTGACCAGCATCTTGTATGGCTAATAAATTTACTATTGACAAGTACTTCACACAACCCCTGCTTTAAAAATACCAAACTGTCCTTCAACCTCTTGTTTCCAGCCATGGAAAAAGACACATTTCTCCCTGTCAGAATGTCAAAAAACCCTTTTCACGTGTGAATCAGTAAAATGACATGTTTACGTAAATGAAAGCTGTATGTGTATCAAAGTGCATCTATGTTTGCCATCTATTACTTACTGGGTACCAACTCATTCAGTCGTGTCAATCACCCAGTAAAGACAGCCATTCACCAACACACGTCGGCAACAAGACGTGACATCATACCCCAGGTTTCCATGGTGAAACACATATTGGGCGACACACTGTTCCATAGTACACCATACAGTACACACACTGTTTTCTACCAAACAGACTTTGACAAGCCAGCCTGTCTGTCCCTCGTACAGAGTCACCACAGAGTTAAAAAAACACAGACTCACTTTAGTTGTACTTTTTAAAGCAGCGATTCATCACGCTTGCAGGTTACGTTGGTGAGCGGTCCCCAGTCTCAGGGCTGACTGGATGACTAAAGGGGGGAACAGGAGAGCAGTTCTCTGCTGGGACAGAGAGCTCAGTCTGGTGGACGTCGGCCCCGCAGGGTTTGATATCAGTGGTAGCAGAGACGATCCCACCGCTCAGGCTTAAACAAACATCGGGTTTATCTTGGAGTTGCATAACAAGCCTCCATCTGTTTCCTGAGAAGGCATCTGTGCATTTACACCAAATATTGTGACTGAATGGTATATGTTGGGGAAAGCCACAGCTCTGTCTATATATCATCTACTTTGAGAAAGTTTGACCCAATGTACATTTTTATCCACACTTGACTTTTCAGCTGTTAATCATTCTTGGCTGGAAAATCTATATCCAAAAATGTGGGAATAGGTATCTTCCATAAAAAGCTACAGAAACAAATAAAACACTGTTTGGAGAAGTAAAGGGACAACTCTCTACTCACTTTGCTTAACATGAGGCAGGAGTTACTTTCCATCGATCTGGATTGATCCGTCAATTGGTTGAATAAATGTCTAATCAAATCAATAGAGATAGTCAAAACATCGATCTACAAAGTCATTAGTAAGAAACGGCTTTCTGTTTAAATTCCTACTGCATGCTGTTTCACAGTTTCAGCCCAACTGCGAATCCATAACTGAAAAATGCTGCAAGCTGACAGTGGCAAGTGAGCAAAATAATGAGAATGAAGAAGATATTCACTCTTCATTATGGAAAAGAAATGCTTGGTGGAAATGTATCGCTCAGCTTTATTTGCCCACCCTGTTTTACATTTTTCGTTTTCTTCCATAGGATCGCCATTTATGATCCTATCAATTAATTGCTGAAGAAGTGCAAGTAGGGTCTGATAGGCATCCGCTGCATGCCTCCTCCAGATGCACTGATTGTAGTGCAGTGTCTCATTTTGAATACAAACCTTCTGATGCCGTTGTTTTAGTCTTGTTGGGTTTTATTAGTTACTATGAACTCTCTGAGTTTTGATTTGGTTTGTATGAAATCTCTTCACTCGGTGATCACCTGTTGATAACAGAATCGTGACTGAAACTTTTCTTATATTCTTTTCTTTATGAGCTACTTTATACTTCTGTTTATCTCACACTCCACTTCTATTTCAAATGAATCATTGATCATTTTGAGATTTTGTTTTCAATGTTAGCAGCATGTTTAGCCGTGCATTACTCTGTGCACAAGGCACAGCTAAAACAAAAATGCATTGCATTGGCAAACATCTACCAACCTTGGTGCCTACCTCCCTGCCTATATACACTCAAGTAATGGAGCATTAAAAAATATGTATTGAATAACTGCTTTTATAACTTCAGGTCACTAAACTACCTCCAGTTGTTGTCAAATGGATAACTCCGGACCAAAGTGTTGGTCAGAAAGAGGAAACATCCTTCCACTAAACCCAACAGTTTGAATATATGCTACAGTTCATAAACTACTCTGAGAAATAGATGGTGGATGATTTGAAGGATTAACAGAATATTTGAGGGGTTTGGGTAGAAATCCCAACGTTGTACTTCAGACATTCAGTGACTGAACTTTCTGTCTGGGATGAACCATTTGGTTAAAGTCAGACTGATGTTCTTCCCCTGTGGCTCCTTTGGCTGAGGTGAGATTCATCTCACTTACACTTAGGACTGGAGAATCGGTTGCCTGTGATCTGTGTAACACATTCAAATAAATAAAAAAGTTGGTTCTCATTTTATCAGTCTTCAGTTGTATCCTGTAACTCTCACAAAACCCACAATAAGGAAACAAATAGGCGTTATTTAATAGCAATTCATTGCAGGCAATGCAACATTGCAAATATTAATGAGGCATTAAAGTGGGAACTAACCAGAACTATAATTAAGGAAAGGTCTTGCCAGGTTGAGAACCAATGCTCTTTGTTATGATGCCTTAGTTTGAAAAGCAATCTACCACCACCCCATTTGGAGTGTTTATCTAAAAACACTTGGTTATGATGTACATTTGGGGGGTTAATCACCACAAATTGTGATTTCCTTAAATAATGGGACACTAACAAAAATAATTGAGGAATAGGGCCAAGTCTGGGAAATTGGATTTGGCTAATGTTTAGTTTCCAAAAAAGGAAAAGTTAAAGTTACATTTTCATCATGTTGAAAAAAAAGTATATGTCCCCATGAATTTGTGGAGGGGTGGATTTCATTGCTACAAAACGTGTTAACACATTAACATTTTTGACTGATATGTGGGGAAGCCTACATGTTGTTCTTGAAGACATCTTGACCTAGGCCTATGACAGTGAAGGTTCATTTGAAGTGTGTTAAAGTTATGTTTAATTTGGGGATTCTGACAACTAAAAGAGAAGAACCGGAGGATCTGTGGGGCCATCGTGGTTCATCAACTAAAAGAGAAATTAAAATCTTGTTATTGCTGACTCTCCCAGATAATAGAATGTGGAGCATTTAACCTGATTCATGCTTCTTGCGGTTGGCTTGGGCGGTGCGGTCAGTGCGAGGAGGGTCCGCGGAGGGTTTTTGAGTTATCCAACAAATTACCTGAACTATTGGAAGTAAATCAACCTCTTTGATAAAGGTAAGTTACTCTATATACCTCCTTGATGGAGCTCCATTTCTGAGCTCTTTGTTGATTCAGAACTGGAATTTAAGTAATTTAAAATATTAAGATTACAGGAGATTGTTTCTTCTGCTTCAGAGCTCATCAGAGCTCATCTTTATGTTTAGGACAAAAAGGTTGTTTTTTTTACCAGTGATGATGGAAACAGGAGTGTAAGTAACATTACCTTTGTTCTCATTTTCTCTCATTTCTTTTCAGATGTACACCAAAGCAAAAGTGGGACTCAAGCAGCTGATTCAAAGAGCATCAGCTTGGATTCCCAAAAACCCCTACCTTCTCCCCACCAAATACGAGTCCCTGAAAGTCACGGGTGAGGGCAGCTTCGGGAAAGTGTTGCGCTGTTTGGACAGGGACACGGGCAATGTTGTTGCTATCAAGATGCCGAGATTTAAACAAAGCTGCAGACAGGAGGTGAGACATTTGCTAGATGTTTTAAGTTCACAACATAAAATAAAGGTCTGACAGTTTGATAGCTGGTGCATCATATTGAATAAGTTAGTGATCACAAGGGCAAACAAACGTTACCTTATGCAACGTGACTGTACTTATAAAGCCATTCGAAGCCCAATGTCCAACAGAAGTCAAGAATACCTTTCATACCGTTCACATGCCCATGTTGTAAAACGTTTCTTTGCCATATTTGTTTTTCCTGACTTAGAGATTATAACTTTGGTGAACATCTTGTCGTTTTTCTCCAGGTGGCTACACTGGAAAGGTTAATGGACCTAAAACTTGACGATCACAGCATCGTAGATTTTAAACTACGATGCTAGCGCTTACAAGTTGTCATGTCCCACATCAATTAAATACTTTCAATTGACAAAGAAAGACATTAATAAACTGAACAGAACAGGATGGAATTGTTGTCCGATACGTTTATAAATACGGGACGAATGATCCAACTAAACGGCCTGAAGTGTCATGCCCAGATATCTTTTTCTACTTGGTTGAATCACCCAAAAGAGACAAAATCACATCTGCTATAGATATGATAAATTACACTTAACATAATATCAGTAACCCGGTACCAGACAGCCATTAACAATGAATACAAAAAAGCATGTTTGAGTTCATTTAATGCTTATTATTACTATGATTACATTGTATATTCGTTAACTGTTGAAAAACGTGTTGTGGAGAAAGCTCAGTTTGAAAAATGTGGGATGTATTTCACTTGTCTTTTAACTATTAATCCAACATTGATGATCCCCCTGAAACTTACACTTACTCTTACACTGTTTGGATCAGGTGAAAATAACGTTCAAGGTAACTGTACTGTGTAGTGCTGCTGACTACAGACATGCACGTTTGGATTTTGGATCCCACTGAGCTTGTCTCCTCTCCTACTCAGCTCTGTGCTTCGGTTGGTTAAAATCTAAAACTTTACATTTAGATTTTTCTATGTATTTGTCGTGATGAAGGGCACACAGCAGCCCTTCAGCATGGTGTCGAGTGGTTTGTTTTCCCCCTCAGCACGAAACGGATGTGACGTTTTGTGTGCATTCCCCTTGATGCCGACTGTATTTATTGCTGACTCACCCAGATAACAGAATGTGGAGCATTACATTAAAGCACTTGTTGTCGTGGGAACATAGAATTTAGAATGCGGGCTTCGATCTCCACATCACAATGGGCCTCATTTATCAAACGAATGTACGACCGAAAACCGTGCGTACGACCATTTCCACGCAAACTTCGGCATTTATCAATTTGGACGTAAGCGGAAGCTGCGATCAGATCTCACGTCAGGTCTGAGCTCGTGTACGCAAATTCGAGTCTGTGGATTTGCGGTGCAGCACAGCAAAATCTGGCGGAAAATAATGAACAAACCTCAGCTGTCATTAAGCATAAGCAGTCACATATTTAGAACAGATCAAAACGGATTATTAAAACGAAAACAATTCTTTTAAAGCCCATGTTTTTACTGATACCACTTTCAAAAAATTAAACAATAGGATAAATAGCCTAAGATGACAACGAATTATTACACATTAAAATGTGAAAGAATCATAAATACAAGCAGAAATGTGTGTTTGCAAATTAACTAAAGGCAAAAAGGTGTAATTGTTTTTGTTTTTGTCCGATGGGTGTGACAGAACTGGAACAAAAATTGAAAGCACCTGTTGAGATAATCATCGTTCCACTGTGGTTGGTCAGATGTTTATTCATTCCCCTATTTAAACAGATGCTTTGACAGTTATCAAGTCTTGATGATGGCAGACTTGCTTATTTTGGAGGAGCAATACGTGCGTGTCAGACGTGAGCGCGTCTTCAGGGACCGCAGGGATCTCCTCATGGAGAGTGATGCCTGGTTGATCAGTCGCTTTCGGCTCCCAAGGCATGTGCTTATTGATTTATGCAATAATGTAGCTGCTGGATTAAAGAGAGAAACCAGGCGGTCAAATGCCTTACCTGTACCAGTTCAGGTGCTCGCCACGCTGGGGTTTTTGGCCACCGGGACCTTTCAGCGAGAGGTCGGGGACAGGGCTGGGGTCTCCCAGCCAACGATCAGCAGGACGATGCCAGCAGTGTTGGCTGCAATAAAATCTCTCTCCCGAAAATACATTCGGTTCCCATACAATGATGTGATTAAAAGGCAATTTTATGAGATTGCTGGGTTTCCAAATGTGGTTGGAGCGATTGATTGTACTCCTGTGCGCCTGAAGGCACCATCCATGAATGATTACGCATTCATCAATCGCAAAAACTACCACTCCATAAATGTCCAGGTGATTTGTGATGCCAAGCTATCACTTTTAAACGTGGTGGCCAGGTGGCCAGGGGGGACACACGATTCTTTTATTTTCAAAACAGCTCTGTTGGCGCGCGGCTGCAGGAGGGCGCACTGCAGAGCCAAAGTCATCTCCTCGGTAAGTGGCTACCCTCGATAAATTGCATTACACTAAACAAGGTATCAGATGATTCACATTTTGGTATGGTTCTTCTAGGTGACAAGGGTTATCCTCTAACGGAATACCTTATAACCCCGCTACAGAGCAGGAACGCAGGTTCAACAGTGCGCACACACGCACACGGGTCACAGTCGAGCGCTGCTTCGGGTTGCTGAAGGGCAGGTGGCTCTGTCTCGGACCTGCAGGGGGAATGCTACTGTATACCCCAGACAAAGTGTGCGATATCATTTTGGCCTGTTCAGTTTTGCACAACATTGCACTGGTGAATGAGCGGCGCAGCCGGATGAGCCCATGCCCATGGAGCCGTGGCCAGCGGAGCCTCCACAGGGGGCTGTACGGAGGAGACAGGACCTCATTTGTCGCTTTTAAAACGTAAAGTATACCTTAAACTCTTGCAAATGCTCTGCAGTATTAATCAGTAATGTGAAGTATTGTTGGTGGAATTGGCTAAAGGCATACTAAACACAGACAACATTTAGTCATTTAAACATTTTATTATGGCTTTTTTAGAGTTTCATTTATTTCTTTTAGTGTCTCATTAATTGCGTCAAGTGCGCCGACGACTGAGGCCAATAACCTGCATATCTCCCCTTGTCTCTCCAGGACCTCTGCCGTGATCAGGTTCGGTCTGGGCGCAGCACGGGGGGCCGAGGGCACGCGCTCACTCTCGGCAGTAATAGTGGGACCGCCCTGGGGAGCAGATCTGGCTGACATCATGCTGGTGCCTGGCTCTGAAATATTTAATACAATAAAAATGTCACCCATGTAACATGTGTAAGCCTTATTATTTGTAAGAAATGGTGTACAGTCAGTTTGATTTTTTAATGCAAGCAAAAGGGGGTTGTTAGTTACCATTCTGCTCTGGGTCTGATGCCAGTGCGTCTGTGTCACCTCCACCACTTATGCCACAGATCGACTCGGACCCAATTAAGGAGGCAATTCTTTCCTCCGTCCCCGTCAGGATCAGGCTGGAGTCTGGTTGGCCTCCTCCAGTCTGCCTGATGCTGCGTTTAAACGCAGCAACACGTTTCTTGGTGGCCAGCTTCAAATCCGACCATTTTTTCTTGACCTAAATGTAAAGAATTGTTTTGATCAATTAGCAGACATAAGCTTTTAGGCTGCGGATGAAAAGATTCATTTAAGTCGTTAGGCATGGGTTAAGTTATTGAGAATTATATTCAAACCTCAGCTGGAGTCCGTTCCTGTACGGCAACGCTGTTGACTGCCTCCGTTATCTTTTTCCAGAAAGCGTTTTTATGAGCCCCTTTTATGCCACTCTTCAGACTGCCAAAAAGCACTGTTTTGTTTTGTTCCACCTCCGATGTCAGGATGCCGATCTCCGTGTCAGAAAAGTTTCTTTTCTTACTCATGTTTCGTCTCTCCAGGTTTGACCTCAGTGGGCGAGGCCTCCGAACCAGGAATATTTATGGGCGTAACATGTTAATGACGATCGAATTCAGCCGCCGCATTTATCAAGGCCCGCTCATTCGTACGCTCAGATTGGTCAGATACGAACGTTTCATAAATCGCACGTGTGTCCTGTCGTAAGACCAAATCTGCGCTCAGATCTGCGCCTGTTTTCACGCAAGATTGATAAATGAGGCCCAATGAGTTTTAGAATCCTGAAAAAGTTCTGTTAGATGAGGAGTTAAAATCTGATCATTTCACTGAGAGCAGCTGGACAAACCACACACTTTGAGTTATCCAACAAGTTACCTGAACTATTGGAAGTAAATCAACCTCTTTGATAAAGGTAAGTTACTCTATATACCTCTTGATGGAGCTCCATTTCTGAGCTCTTTGTTGATTCAGAACTGGAATTGAACAGAGAGAAGTGATTTAAAATATTAAGATTACAGGAGATTGTTTCTTCTGCTTCAGAGCTCATCTTTATGTTTAAGACAAACAGGGTTTTTTTTTTACCAGTGATGATGGAAACAGGAGTGTAAGTAACATTACCTTTGTTCTCATTTTCTCTCATTTCTTTTCAGATGTACACCAAAGCAAAAGTGGGACTCAAGCAGCTGATTCAAAGAGCATCAGCTTTGATTCCCGAAAACCCCTACCTTCTCCCCACCAAATACGAGTCCCTGAAAGTCACGGGTGAGGGCAGCTTCGGGAAAGTGTTGCGCTGTTTGGACAGGGACACGGGCAATGTTGTTGCTATCAAGATGCCGAGATTTAAACAAAGCTGCAGAAAGGAGGTGAGACATTTGGTAGATGTTTTAAGTTCACAACATAAAATAAAGATCTGACTCTCTACTTATAAAGCCACTCGAAGCCCAATGTCCCCAACAGAAGTCAAGAATACCTTTCATACTGTTCACATGCCCATGTTGTAAAACGTTTCTTTGCCATTTATATTTGTTTTTCCTGACTTAGAGATTATAACTTTGGTGAACATCTTGTCGTTTTTCTCCAGGTGGCTATACTGGAAAGGTTAATGGACCTCAAATTTGACGAGCACAGCATCGTCAAGTACCATGAAAGTTTTACAGTGAGGCGTGGCGAGGCACTCGTCTTTGAGAGTCTCGAATTGAGCATAGAGGACTATATAATACAGGACTCCTTCATGTGGGCTGACATTAGAAGCATAATCAAACAGGTATGAATTCAGCAGCTTCAGATAGAAAGCACACGTAACCATCTGTTAAACCTTGATACAGTATCTGACATGTATTGTTCTTGTAGGTGGCCACAGCGCTTAACGCACTGAAGAGCATCGGGGTGATCCACACAGACATAAAACCAAACAACATTATGCTGGTGGACCAGAAACGACCCTTTAGAGTGAAACTCATTGACTTTGGTTTGGCCATGGACAAATATAAAGCCAGACAGGGCATGTTTCTGCAAACAGTTGACTTTAGGTAAGATCTAAGATCATGCTGATTTAATTTTAATTTATACTTTATTAATCCTGCAAGGGGAAATTCGGTTTACACTCTGTTCAATGAACATGAACACACACATAGGCCGAAATACACACACATGCACAAACAGGATCCTATGAACATGCATTAATGGAGAGGTCTCTGAGTGATGGGGGCTGCCCACAGCGAGCGCTCCAGAGCAGTTTTGGGGTTTGGTGCCTTGCTCAAGGGCACCTCGGCAGTGCTCAGGAAGTGGACTGGCACCTCTCCAGCTACCGGGCCAATTTCCGGACTTGGTCCGTGCCGGGACTTGAACGGCGACCCTCCGGTTCCCAACCCAAGTCCCTGCAGACTGAGCTACTGCCGCCCCCTCTTTTGCACCTTTTCCGGAGGTAATGCAATACCGGGTCGATGCGTGGAGTGGACGGAGCAAGCCCCTGTTCCATCTCCCAGGTCCAAAAATCAATTTAATATATGGTCCCCGGGTAGGGGACGTATCAGATATTAAACTGATAAGAACAGATACTACACTTGATCTTAGCAATGATCTTGATCTTTGATTATGTGCCAGCATACTTTTTCATTATGTTCCCAATGAGGACAAATCCATTGTTTGCCAAATAAATGTTTTTAATTTCACTCCTTTGTATATGACAGTGTTATTGATTCTATCAAACGCTTTTCTTCAACAATCAGGTCTCCGGAGATTATTTTGGGGTTGCCATTTTCAGAGGCCATCGACATGTGGTCAGTGGGCTGCGTGTTATTCACCATGCTCTTCCATGAAACGCTGTTTACCACAGACAAACATTACACAGTAAGTCATCTACCAAAGCTTGACTCTTTTAGCTAACAGATCAACTAATGCTACTTGTTCAGGTCTAGTTCAGTAGTTTTTTCCTCAATGTTTGTTAAAGCAGAACTTCACAAATACAGCTTGTAGCTAACATTAATGCCATCACACACAGCAGTTGATCAAATCTACAACTGAGGGATTCACCTAACATGTATGACAGAGGGACACATGTGATTTTAGTGGTGCAGAGAACTATGTATGTTAGCTATTGCGGGAGTTATTAGCATTAGCATGTAGACCAGAAGAGAAGTGTTCTTGTTGTTGATGTGATGATGTGTTTTATCCCCAGCTATGGTTTATGGTGAAACTCCTGGGTCAGCCACCAGACGAGCTTCTGAACCGAGGAAGGTGGACAGAGGAGTTTTTTATTAGGAAAAAGTCCAACAGCTGGAGGATCAAGGTACTACAAGTTGTTTCTTTTTTATGCTTTATAGTCATGTGATACTTTAAGGTGTGCATAAAAAATATGTTGATTGACTGATGTTGTTGAGTTAGATTTAGGTAGAGAAACATTGATATTAACACACTGAACCTTCTCTCAGACGCCCCTTGAGGAGTACTGGATTATGAAGCCACTACTCTCCAGGAGACTCGGGTTTTCATCTCTGGATGATCTCAAAAAGGTAAAGCGTGAAGCATCTTTCACTGTCACTGTTAGTTTTCTGTCTTTATGGATGACATGGATGATGACTTGATTGATGATTCTTGTTTTTCTTAACTAGTATTCAATATATTACAAAGCTGAGGCATCATACAAGCAGTGCATTGAGCTGATGAAGGCCATGCTGAAGATGGACCAGAACGAAAGGATCACACCCACCAAAGTCCTCCAGCACCCCTTCATCACCCAGTAAATACTTTTCCTTTTTAAAGTAGATTAGGGTTTTAAATGATGGGTGCAGTACAGGCTCAGAACTATTGGAGCCCTCCCACTTTTTTATTGATTCTGCACCGCAGAAACTATGAACTATTTGAGTTCCTAGAACCCTGTTTAGAGGAACCTTTAGCACCGAGTGTTTCCAATTGTCACGCTGCAGCTAGAGGAAGAGGAGATATTAGTCAGGTGAGAGGAGTGATTTCATTCTGTTGCTCCAGGGAGGACATCTACTGGATCAAAAAGTCGCACATTCTTCCTTTTAGTTGTAATGACAGTAACAGGAACAAAACACTTACTGTGTGTGTTTGTGTGTTTAGTGTGTACACTAAGGACAACAAGGACACTAAGGACAACGAGGACATTGAGGACACTAAGGACAACAAGGACACTAAGGACAACGAGGACATTGAGGACACTAAGGACAATGAGGGCACTAAGGACAACAAGGACATTGAGGACGAGGACACTAAGGACAACGAGGACATTGAGGACGAGGACAACGAGGACACTAAGGACAATGAGGACAACGAGGACATTGAGGACACTAAGGACAACAAGGATAATGAAACACCATCAAACCGAGACGACGACAGCAAGGAGGAGAAGAAGAAGAAGAAGAAGAACTGCTTCCAGCGGTTTAGATCCTGGTGTAAGAAGAAGTTCTTCTGCAACCGAGTCGGCGTAATGTAAGTATATAATATAACGAGGTAAGAAGCGAAGCTCTGTGACGTTTTTCGTTGGCTACACATTAGATGATTTTTAAATCCTAATCAATTTTAAAAATGCTTGAGACCACAGACACTAGGACAGTTGCTCCAGGGAGGACATCTACTGGATCAAAAAGTCGCACATTCTTCCTTTTAGTTGTAATGACAGTAACATGAACAAAACACTTACTGTGTGTGTTTGTGTGTTTAGTGTGTACACTAAGGACAACAAGGACACTAAGGACAACGAGGACATTGAGGACATTAAGGACAACAAGGACACTAAGGACATTGAGGACACTAAGGACAATGAGGACACTAAGGACAACGAGGACACTAAGGCAAACGAGGACATTGAGGACGAGGACACTAAGGACAATGAGGACACTAAGGACAACGAGAACACTAAGGACATTGAGGACACTAAGGACAACAAGGATAATGAAACACCATCAAACCGAGACGACGACAGCAAGGAGGAGAAGAAGAAGAAGAAGAAGAACTGCTTCCAGCGGTTTAGATCCTGGAGTAAGAAGAAGTTCTTCTGCAACCGAGTCGGCGTCATGTAAGTATGTAATGTAACGAGGTAAGAAGCGAAGCTCTGTGATGTTTTTCGTTGGCTACACATTAGACGATTTTTTAAATCTTAATCAATTTTAAAAATGTTTGAGACCACAGACACTAGGACAGTTTCAGCCAATTTTTAACATTATAATACTGTGAACGCAAACACTAGACGACCCTGGCAGACTGCGAGACCACACATCTGCTGTTTGTAGTAGCATACACAGTGGAGATGCCACAGACACGTCAGCTGGCTGTGTGGTTTGTCTTCATGAGACGTTATAAAGACATTCATGTTGTTGCCATAAATCCACAAGCTGCTCTTCTTTTTCAATTTTCAACTTGGCTCAGTACTCAGTTGTGTTTATTTTCACCGCCAAGTTTGAGAGCTGTAAAAGTACGCAACATCCGGTGTATGCCGCTGACCGGTCTGCTCGCTCTCTTGGCTATTAAGGCTATTACGCAGGCAGCCCGACCTGGAATCATAAATATTAAACATGTTTGATATTTATGATTCCAGGTCAGGGAGACTCGATGGGGAACAGTAAAATAATCATAATGACACCACACAGTTGAGGATAATTTGTAAAGAATATTTAGTTGCAACAACCTTCAAATCCGGCCACGCCCCCTCCAATCCTTTAAGGACGGTAGGGGGCAAACTGGGCCCAAAATCGGGCCTAAAATCGTCCAGTGTGTAGCCAGCCTAAAAAACTTCCCAGAGCTTCACAGGGCAGCACGGCGGCTCGGTGGTTAGCACCGCAGCCTCACAGCAGACACATCCCCCTGTCTGTGTGGAGTTTGCATGTCCTCCCCGTGACTGCATGGGTTTCCACCGGGTTCTCTGGTTTCCTCCCACACCACCAAAAACATGCAGCTTGTAGGTCAATTGGACACTTTAAATTGTCACTTCAACTGGTCCATAAAAATAAAATCAATAAAGGAATGTTTTAAATTGATCAAACTGTGTCATGACTTTTTAATACCAAAGCTTTTAAAGACACGACACAACAAGAAGTCACACTCAAATGCTGTTATAATGATACCCTGCTTTAACCCAGGTGTGGTTACCTTAAAAAATGTACTATTGTCTCACTGTTCCTCCAGAATGAGAATCTGGAGAGATGATGGATAGAGAAAAATCTAGAGGGATGTTGGCTCATACTTCTAGTTTAAACTAGGGATGGTTCGATTACGTTTGATTAAATAATGGAGAGTAAGGTCTTTTACCTGCTGTTTCTGTAAAGTGTCTTGAGATAACATTTATGAATTGGTGCTACACAAATAAGATTAGAAGACTGGAATGGTAAAGGAGTATGCCTTTGGGAGTAGAATAAGTATACTTACTGTAGCTTCATATAGCTCTACGATGTTTAGTGGTTGTTGAATGATGCAGGAAATAAACTGTCCACTCAGCACACAGCCTGCAAGACAAACTCAATACCACTGCAGAGATACAGCATGTATTTATATCAAAACCTAATTTCAGGCCTCATTTGTCAAAGTCTGTGTGATTCTGGGTGCGAACACCCAGATACAGCCGCTTGTTTACTTTTAAATGCCCACAGCGACAAACACACACACACACACACACACACACACACACACACACACACACACACACACACACAGGCACTCAGCAGACTACACTAAGGACATTTGTGGTGTTTGTGTGTGCAAAAGTCTTATTTTTCATACGATTGTGAAACATATTTCAGCACAGACTTTTGAAATAGTTTTGCATTAAAAAGCATTCCAGGAAAAACAGCACAAAGGTGATCATAAGGATGATATCATGAGGAACATCTTTGCCTAAAATGGTTGGGATATTAGCTTTATTTTAACTCCACTGCTTCGATAAATAGCGTTGAAACCACAACATGTGTCTGTCTAATGTCTAACAAGAGATGCAAAACCTCACAGGCCCAGTTTAATTCCCTGCTACAAATAACAAGCAGAGCAAATAGCTCCCTGAGGAAAGCAAATTCCTCCTTTCAGTGGTCACACTGGGAAAAACAGCAGGATTAAATGGGCTGAATCACTCTTTCCACTTGATTTAATTTCCTGAGAAACATTTTGCAAAGCTCATGTTTTAATATTTGAGCCTAATTCTGGTGCTATAAATTATTCTTTCCTCCTCAAATACAGACACAGCTGGGCATCACTGCACAAAGAACACACACGGATGAAATCACTCATACTGTAAATCTCAGAGTCTCATTCCCCAAAACCAATTAAAAGTTACTAATCCAAGTAATTTTAAGCCTTAAATAACATTTCCTATTCGTTCAAGGGACTGTATTCACACTCGCTTCCACTGGCGTGTTCCTGTCTCCCTCTGACCTGTGGTTTCCTCTGGAGAGTCAGGCTGGGGCCCAGAGAGAAAAAAACACAAACATCATTAACATGATGGTCCAAGTCCTGGAGTGAACTTTGAGCAAAAAAGAGCTCCTTTCTTTGCAGTGATTGATTGATCTGCAGTAACATTTAAAGACTCCCAGCAACCCAGGAAACCAAAGCTTTGCACTTCAGAAAATACTGCTGTCCTGTCGGGCCTCATGGAGGAGGGAATGTGGTGCAGGCAGTGTGAGCAATGATGATATCATGACATGTTTCCGGTTCCACATGCTTTTAGCCAATTATAACAGAAAAAATATTAGATGACAGAATGCAACAGGAAGCTGACTTAGAGTAGAGAAGAGATAATAGATGAAAAAAGAGGTTCAGACAGATATTCACTGGGGATAATGACATAGTCCTGCCGAGTTATGGATGTTTAAATTCATAATATTAAAGTAACACTTCATGTCAAGTTGACCCTTTATCAGACACATTCAAGCCCATGTGCCCATCAGTATTGACTAAGCTCTTTTTAATATTTAAACACCCATAGCTATAAGCCACTCTGGAACAATTTTGGGCTCAGTGTCTTACCCAAGGACTTTACTCACAGCCATGAATGTAATAAAATGAAAATATGCAGTATCACTGTGAGTTGAAATTTGGATTGTAGGTTATATTGCACTTTCACTAGGGCTTCAGGAATTATTTTAGCATTTTTTGCTAAATAAATCTAGCTCTGATATTGCCCCTGTAAGATTAAGAATGATCAGAAGCAGAGCATCATCTTATGCTCCTGTAGCTCATTTGATCAGCTTAAGGGTGACTGTGGCTCCAGTCGGTCGGGGATCGATCCCCAGCTCCTGCAGCAACATGTCCGATGTGTCCTTAGGCAAGGCACCTAACACCAAGTTGCTCCTGCTGCTTCATCGGCGGCGTATGAATGGGATTAGTTACTCCTGATGGTCACTTTACATAGCAACCTCTGCCTTCAGTGTGTGAATGTGTAGATGTGACCTGCCGTGTCAAAGCGCTTTAAGTAGTCAAATGACTTGAAAATAACCATACAAGCTCAAGTCCATACACTTGGAGGGACTACTACGAAATTCAGTGACAACAGATGATTAGCTTCAAGTACCATAGAATTCAAAAGAGACAAAACAATGCAATTAAAATTTAAAAAATAAAAATAAAAACAGTAAGTTTTCTTTGGCCTGTTTTTGTGTGTGCTGGCAGTAAATTAAGAGGTCTTGGTTTTTCTTATTTACTTATATCTTACAATAACGGAGGCTTCTGGCTCTGGTGCAGCAAGAACAAGTTGTTATCATGTGTTAGTTGTTTATCTTCTTTTGCAATTAAATAAGTCTTTTAAGCAGTTTTTTTTCCTGCAGTCTGGTGAATTTATATGAAATGTGTTCTGAACCCTGATTTTGTTCCACACCAACTCTGTAGAAACACACCTGATAATCGTTGTTTGGTGAAGGTCCGTTTCTGCACAGTTATCTTCTTTAGCTATTTTCAGTGAAAACAGCTTCTGGCTATTTCTGTAAATGGCACTATGAGAGCTGTGAGAGTAAAACAAAACAGTACATGTGGGAGCCTGAAAAAAAACCAAATAATGATGTGAAGCTCTGTAGAGGGGTATGCAGATCTGGATGAATCTTCTTAATTTCCTTCTTGGACCTGTTATCAACACTTGTCATTAATCCGTGTTCAGCCATTGATCTCCACATGAACCCTTTGTTCCCCTAAAGACAAAGGCGTTATAACTGAAATACTTGCAGCTCCTACGTGTCCTAATTTATCGCTCCCTCGTGGCTGCTGGTCCTGTGAGATCACAGTGTGAATGATGACCGAGCAGGCTGTTTATACCCCGCCCTCAGAACAGCAACCCAGCACCTCTGAACCCTGACTCTGACTTTTACAACCTTCAGATGCTTCTGAGGGTTTTAACCTTGTTCTTGCTCCCCCGCTCTCCCTCCCTTGCTGCACCTACAGCCTGCACCTCTTTTACTGTGTGTTACATAACCTTGTTATTCCCATAACTCCCAATGTCCTTGTTTTCGTGCTGTGCTGCTGTGAATGCTTTACACTGTAGGACTGCAGTGTCTGGGTGACCAGCAGAACTGATGGTGGAGGCTACACGTATCCTCCCATCCACTCTCACTCACAAACACGGTGTGTGTTCCTTCCTCTTCATCATCATTTTGAGGACAACTTGTCCAAAGAGAGATAAATACGTGTAATTTACCCAAAGCGAGGACAATTTATGAAACCCTCAACAAACAGTATGTCTGTAGCATTCTTCCCTGACTTTCAAGTAAAGCAAACATTTGTCTCCTTGGGCTGCCTGCAGGACAAAACATGATAAAAACAAAAGCCGTTTTCACATATACACTCTTGAAAATATCAAGAAATTATCTAGATCATTTCAGGAGGACTGCTCTGGATATTCTCCTGACCTGGCTGTTCACATATGCAACGCAGAGCAGGAGACTATTCCTGTCAGACAGAAAGGGGAGAGGTAAGACATGACGTAATAAACGCTGCGGAAGTAGTGGACGAAGCAACAGAGTCCGCTATAAGATGATATTATGACAATATTTGCCTTTATATCAATGCTAAGTGTAGTTCAACGGAATCACACTATCAACAAAAAAGCAGAGAAGAACACACTGACGAACAGGAAACGTAATTCAGCTGTTTAATGACGGGCACAGAGATCGTAGCGGTCGCATGCAACCACTCTATATGCACCGTGCAGTAGT
Organism: Tautogolabrus adspersus; assembly: GCA_020745685.1. NCBI lineage: Eukaryota > Metazoa > Chordata > Actinopteri > Labriformes > Labridae > Tautogolabrus > Tautogolabrus adspersus. The sequence goes on along the minus strand of CM036538.1, from coordinate 4,976,713 downwards.
CACAGTATACAAACGTGTGCTGCTCTTTCTCACATCAGCTCACTCTAAAAATACTAGGGTTCTGGCAGGAGAAACTCCGGGTTAAGTTTTAACGAAAAATGTGGCTGTTTGCGTTCACGAATACAGGAGTTTTCTGCAAGTGTGAAAGCCCTAAAAGTCACGCTTGTAACATGACCACTTCTATACATCTCTATAAATACAAAAAACTAAAGGCTTGTTCACATCAAGAACAAATAGTAGGTGTTCAGATTGGCTTGTTTGTGTCTCCTTTGTGTTGTATGTAATCACCTCCTGCCTCCAGTTCTAAAACAGAAAAAAACAAAAAGAAGAAAAAATAAAATGTTGAACAAAAGCAAGCAGACACTCTATGAACTGCAGTTTTTTGTACTTCCGCATTGGCTTCATTTTTTTAGAACGAAGGTTGCCGCTTGGTTGTTCCCTGGTTTTATGACATTGCACAAAGGAGAAGTGAGTGTGTGTAGGTACTGTAGAGAGAGAGAGAGAGTGCAGAAAACTGAGAAGAAAGTACAGTGTCATAAAAAGATTGAATAATGGCACATGGTAGCCACGATGACCAAAACAATGTCAGCTTTTCCAGTTTGTTTCCTATTCTCCTTACACCATTGGAAGCACGCTAAACTTTTATTGTGACTCACAACAGTGAGGTCAATGAGATCGTCGGTGAGCGATCGTCGCCCTAGTTTTTGCGGTGTCGCAAAATTCGACATGTTGAATCGTCGTCCGTCTGCGCGGTTGGTGAGAGTAATAAATCTGATTGGCTATTTTTCCGTTTTTCTTCTGGCTTAATGATTTGCTTAGCGTTCAGCTAAGCGAAGTGACGAAAGCAAGTAAGTGACTTCAACTTTTTATCAGACATTATTCTCGATTAGAAGTACATATAACATGAGTGGTGAGCGACAGCGGTGTGAAAATGGTCTTCTGGTATCATAACAACGGTTTATATATCTGCATTCTTCTCCGCCCTTTTCCCCTCTGAGATTAATAAACTACATTATAAAAAAAAGGCCAAGACAAAAGGCGACATGAGACAAAGCACGTCAGCCTTCGTTGCCACTAGTTCTTGCCGTCTGCTTTTACAGGAGGTGCTGCCAGGATGCCATCCAGCATATTCCCCATAAAACTAAAACGGTTCACATTTCAGGTAGTTTATGTACACAGGTTAACATTAGTAATGTTGCTTCTTTAACTCAAATGTTACATCCTCCAAAACTATACCTGAGTAAAGGATATCCCAGTAGTGTCCTCTGACCACAGCTGGTCAGAATCAAGAAGCTCTAAGCCTCCTTTTGACCTATACTCTTTCACATTACAGACACATGCACACTTTTTTTCCTCATTCTCAGTCTGTGTCTCCCACGGAAAATCTCCCTCGCTGAACAAAGCAGCTCTCTTTAAACTGACAGCTGCTCGATGTAAACCATCCATCATGGATTCAGCCAGAAGATCTGTTTGGCAGGTATAATGTGGTCTTTAAATCTCTGCAGTAAAAAAAAACCTTAACAGGAACTTCCATCTTTAATGCGCATGTGTATTTTATTCTAGCTGTGATTCTGCTTTGTTTCAGACAGGAAGTCTTCTTATACTTTGAACCCAAACTTCATAACTCCTACAATAAGTGAGCACTGAGTCAAAGTAAGAGCCGTGTTGACTGTATGGCTTAGTGAACACTATTTTATTATCTTTAATAAAACAATATTTATACTGTACCGTAACACTTATATAAGACGTGCTTTTAAATACATGTTTTTTATTAAACTAATGTTTCAATATCTGTATATTGTTCTATTTCTTTCTTTTCTCTTGTGAAATGTGTGTGTGTGCGTGCGTGTGTGTGTGTGTGTGTGTGTATGGAGGGCGGAATGGTTCAGCTGCTACACGACGCACGCACGTACGCACGTGTGATTATTTCATAAAAGTCCCACACGTACACACGCGCGTGCACCCCGTACTACACGCAGCTTGACTTACAGACGCACGCACATACGTGTGATTTGTTTTAAGTGTCACGCGTACACACGCGCGTGCGGTGTGTAAGTACTACACGCAGCTTGACTTACAGACGCGTGTTCGTGCGTGTGTTGTTGTTTTTTTCAGTCACTTCAGGCGGTGTTATCTATATGATCAGGAAGATTTGATTAGAGAGTTTAGCAGGGCTGTTAGCGCAGCGGTTATGAGTTTATCATTTGGCAGAGCGGGGTTCGTGAATCATATGGATCATAGTATTTTCTAGTTCATATGTGCCAAACTCACGGCCCGCGGGCCGGCTCAGCTGGTTAAGCAGCCAGCTGTTGTGCCTCCATCACCAGCTTTCATCACACTGTATATGTCATTATAACGGAACATTTCCTTATATCCGAAAACAATATCCCTCACAGGGACAGAGCCGCGGAGCAGCGCGGAGCAGCGCTAAAATGCTTCCTTGAATTACGCATGGAGAGATAAAGTCAGTGACAGCGTTAGATTATGATAGTATGGACAGGTAGAAGAACGGACTGTATATGTCTACTTTAAACGTTGAACTGTCCTTGTGTCATTTGACTTTGTCATTACATCGTGTCGTCATGATGTGTCATTTGACAAAGTGTTGTTATGATGTGTTGTTTGACAGTGTCTGTACGTCGTTACTATGTGTCGTTACTACCTGTCGTCTGTATGTGTCGTTACTATGTGTCGTTACTTCGTGTCGTCTTGATGTGTCGTCTGACAACGTCGTGATGCCTTGCTACCGCGGTGGCATCGGGCGCCCCTTTCCCGGCTTACCCTTTGAGGTCAGCGGAGGGAAACTCCCAGCAGAGCTGTACCACTTCAGTATTGAAACCTAACACTCATTTATTTTTCATGCATCATAGCCTACTAACAAGAACAATCTGAATAAAAGTCAAAATATAGAAATACGAAGTAACGACACATCAAGACGACACATACAGACGACAGGTAGTAACGACACATAGTAACGACGTACAGACACTGTCAAACAACACATCATAACAACACTTTGTCAAATGACACATCATGACGGCACGATGTAATGACAAAGTCAAATGACACAAGGACAGTTCAACGTTTAATAGACATAGACAAATGTCTTCTCACATGTTCAGTAGACATAGACAGTGCGCATGGCGACATATTTTTGGCACAAATGGAACCCCATAGCAGTGCGCAACGCTGAAGGAAACGTTTCTGATGCTTTGAGAATCAGAGGATAAATCTGAAATCTGCTGTTAATATTTTCATTATATCTCCGATTTTTATACAAAGGAGGGAGAAGGCTTGTTGTCAATCACCTTGCCTGGTTTAAGAGTTTGTAGTTTTAATATAGTTTAAAACGATGCACGTTCCGTTTGACTCCGGGGAGGACCGTAGCGAGGTGCCGGGCTTGGCTCCAGGCATACCGGGGCTGCGGTCACTGAATCCCCGCCGAGGTCTCGACAGATGGACGCTCACAAATGCGAGAGGACGGGGAAGTGGATTTATTATCATACCCCATACCGATCAACATCACCGGAGCAGCGTTTCCCTGGGGCTATGCCCCGCTGTCTATTGTCCACAAACACGACTTTATAACATGTAGGCTATAAAAAACCACACAACTTTGAGAAATGAGGTCTGACCAGGCTTTGTTGAGTTGGCTGCCCGGCTATCGGTACTGTGGCCCGGCTTGAGTATGGGACTTCAGACCGCCTGAAGTGACTGAAAAAAAAAAAAAAACACACGCACGAACACGCGTCTGTAAGTCAAGCTGCGTGTAGTACTTACACACCGCACGCGCGTGTGTACGTGTGGGACTTTTATGAAAATAATCACACGTGCGTATGTGCGTGCGGCGTGCAGCAGCTGAACCAATCCGCCCTCCACAGTGTGTGTGTGTGTGTGTGTGTGTGTGCGCGTGCGCGCGTGCGTGCGTGCGTGTCTGGTTGATTTGTATGTTACTCTTACCATCACCTGCCCAGGGACAACAGATGGAAGTTAGCTAGTAGCTAAATCTGGTACAAAGCATCTCTTCTCTTGTGAGACTAATGTTTTTTTGTACACTGTCCCTGATTCAAATAAACTTATAAACTAAAACTAACTAAACTAAATCTAAAACTTAAATTACGTCCTCTTCACTGGTGGACCAATATACCAGTATAAAATGCTGCCACCATCACCCCCTGTATCTTATCTAAAGCAATGGAAAATTTGCCTCATTCAGACTGGTGGTGCAACTTTTTATCAGCTTTTCTCCCTCTGTCATGACTGAGGTAACGAGCTCAGTATTCACAGGGATGTCTCAATACCTACCTCTTCCCATATATATACAAAATGTTACAAAAAATGCTAATTTCACAAACACTCTTATGTTCATCTAACAGATAATAAAATGCAGATTTATCTGTCCTCATGTCTCTTCTTTCGCCACCTCTGCTAACGGGGAGTAACCAAGCTGCAACCTCCAGTGTTGGTAAATGTGTCATGATTTAGTCTTGTTTAGTTGTGTATTCTCAGAGTTTTGATTTCGAGTTCTTGTTTTAGTATTTCTTATTTTCCCTAGTGTTGCTTGTTTCCCTGTGTGTTAATGTGTCCTTGTTTGGCCTTAAGTGTTACCTGTCTTTGTCATTTCTGATCTTGGTGTTTCCATGTTTAGTCTTTAGTGTTTCCAGTTTTATTTTGTCATTTCATGTTCTAGTGTGTCTTGTTACATTCGTAAGTTCTGTGTCATTTGTGTTCTTGATTCATTTTGTAGTTCTTGTGTTTCTAGTCTTGTTTCTGTTCCTGCCTCTGTGTTTTTCCCTCCTGTCTGATTGCCCTGATTGTCTTCACCTGTCTAACTAGTCTCACCTGTGTTGATTACCCCTGTGTCTATTTAGTCTCTGTGTTTCTTCCCCTCTGTGTCAGTTCATTGTTTTGTCAAATGTCGGTGTTTGATGTTCGTTCGTGTTTCCTTGTGGCTACCTGTTTTTTTGACATTTTGGATTTAGTAAGTTTTGCCTTTAGCCTTTTAGTTTAAATAAACCTTTTGTTCATCTGCACTTGGGTCCTCCTCCTGTTTCCAGTCATGACAAAATGAAGCCAATGTGGAAGTGCAAAATCCTGCAGTTTGTCGAGTGTCCACTTGAGGCGGTCTCCAAGAACACCGGAAGTCACATACACACCATATTTTAAAAGACCATTTTTACAGCATGTTAACAGCCTGGTTCAAAAATGATATTGGTCTAATAAGTTATTGTCCTGATGTGCACACACTGTGCGGGGGGAGAATTTTTTTAACACATCCGTTTGATTATATGAAGGATTAGAGTTATCCATAGTTAGCTCTCAGCCTGTTGTTAGGTTGAATAAAAGTTAGGCAGAGACAGCATTTCCAGCATGGCGGCTGCTGCCGATGAGCCTCCAGAGCCCCCTGCAGGAACAGATGGCTGACGTCACTCAGGCTTCGTCCAGTAATATTTACAGTCTATGGGAGTAACTCATGTAAAAGATTCTCTGCATGAAGAGGAAAGGCGCCATCCATGTTTGCTCAATAGCAATCTTCTTATTTCTTTTCATTTTACTGTCAAACACTGTCAGTTGATGGAAGATCATGAAAGCATCAACTAGTCATACATATTTCCCCTCCATGCATGTGGATGAAAACCTTTCTACTTTGCGTAAGAATAGAGTTCTTCTTCATGTCAACAATTCCACAAATAAGCTTGAAACTTGTTATCACCTGGCAGATTTACATAGGCCTGTTTTATCTCTTGGCAAAGCAACAATGTACACATCACAGCTTTTAAGCAGTTTTGATGACATACAATTTTGCTAGTAAATAAATGGCACAATGCATGGTGCTAAAATATGTTTAGTGTAACTCACAGCTGTGATGTTTAAAGTAGGAGTGTCCTGCTGTCTGCTAAAGTGTTACTTGTTAAAGCTACCACTGGGGGGACACAAAGGCAGAAATGAATAAAGAAATACACACTTCATGTCTGTAATGTTATGACTGTTTTTTTTCCTTCTCACAGGTTACGTAATGATCCTTTGGAAACTTTAAAAATAAGGTGAAACAGTCGGTTGCCTCCTCCTCCTTTCTTAATTTTCTTAGAGTGGGAAGATTTTTATAAATGGCTTAGGATTCATAGCTTTGTCTTAAGGGGGGAAAAAAGGAAAATGACAACACAGGTAGCATTATAAAGAGTTTAAACCAGGCAGGGATCAGATCTAATAGTCTATGGATTTATGGGCATTCCTGCACGTTCTGTAGAGAAGAAACCCCTGCTTGTTCCTCTAAATCCCCCCCATACAACCCCAACCCCCTCAACCGCTCACAACACACACATACGCACGCACGCACGCACGCACGCACGCGCACACACACACACACACACACACACACACACACACACACACACACACACACACACACACACACACACACACACACACACACACACTGGTTACTATTACATAACCAGAGCCCCATTATCACACACTCATTTTAAAGCCCTGGGGTCCCTCTTTCCCAGCAGCACTGTCACTCACTTACTCCAACATGTAACACACATACATGTAGCATAGAGCGAGGGAAAAGTTTGTGTGTGTGTGTGTGTAAGTGCTTTCCTGCTTGTCTTCCAGGAAGGAGAACACCGGTAGGTGCTTTCTTTACACACTCCAGGCATGAGGTCACACGCCTCACATGCACATGCACACAGAAATAATCATTAGACTGTCATATAAAGATGTTGTTGAAGAACAGCCCCCCCATTTGTGATGTATTTCAGTGACCTGGATTTCTAACATCACATGTCCAAGTTGTTGTGCTCTCCAAATGTCCTTGTGTGTGTGTGTGTGTGTGTGTAAGTGTAGGTGTGTGTGTGTGTGTGTGTGTGTGTAGTGGTTGGAGTGACAACAACAATGAAGTCACACGCACGTTTTAGCATGATCAACATTCACCTGCCCCTATTTTGGTCTTTTATATGAGCTGCAAACATATTTTCAGGCCCAGGAATGTGAAAGTCACCCAGAATAAGGAGACACACATGGTAAAAATGTGTGTAAGAATGCAAGAGCATGAGGGAGGGTGTGTGTGTGTGTGTGTGTGTGTGTGTGTGTGTGTGTGTGTGTGTGCGTGTGTGTGTGTGTGTGTGTGTGTGTGTGTTTGTTGAAGCCCAACAACACTTTTTGTCTGCTGCCAATGTCACCCTGAAGTGAATTACATGAAGGTTAAATTGTAATTTTGATCTCATTATGTCCATATTAAGTCGAGACATGTGTACAAAGCTTACACAGTAGATATGTATCATTCTGTATTATTAAAAATTCCAAAAATCGACAAAAAGTCCTCAGCAGTTAATGAAAACAGTCCATGAAAGATTGTCTGATCTGCCGCCGTAATACTTTAAATCCAGATCAATATTGTGTTAGCGAGAGTTACTGTCAGTTCATGATAGAACATGAGTTAAAGGTCAGATATCATACTCCCTTTTAACTAGTTTAAATACGTCTAAGACAGGGATGGGCAACTTTGGTCATAGCAAGGGCCACACATTTTAATTCTAACTTCCAGGGGGCCAAATTGTAGAATTGTAGGATACAAAAACAATTACAGTCAATTATGTCTCAAATTTAACTCAACATATACCAGTGATCAAATATTATTATGGACAAATTTCTGGATTTCATGATTTCATGGCAGGTTTTGTCATGTTTTTGCTTCATGTTTCCAATTAATTGATGTGTAAAAATTGACCTGAGGGCCACGTTGAGGGTTGATGAGGGCCGCACGTGCAGCACCCGGGCCGCCAGAGTCACTTTTCTCACTTTAACTGTAGTCACACTAAATCTCAGACTACATTTCCCCTCATACATCTCACAATAATCATGTTTTTAAATGGCTACACGAGGGGTCAGGGAAACTGACCCCTCATGTAGCCATTTAAAACTGTTGCCTCACAGCAGCAAAGTTCCTGGTTTGAATCCTGAGGAATGTATGTGAGGAGTTTTCATTCTGTATGTGAGGAGTTTTCATGTTCCTCAGTATGTAACGTGGGGTTTTCTCCGGGCGCTCCGGTACTCCCACCGTCCAATGACATGCAAGTGTGAGTGTGACTGGTTGTCCGTACTTATACCAGTCACGCTCTCACACCCTCATGCATAGTTTTAATAAAGAAATTAAGTCACATTTTCTCTCTTTCATTTATTTTTAAATTTCAGTTTAACCAGCAGGCAAAGAGACTGAATCTTTGTGTTTGTCAGTTATTATTATTTTTCTAATACAGTTTATTGAGCCAATCAACTGGTGGAAAGACCAGAAAACAGGATATACTTATATTAAATCAGGAGAATATAGGTCTGATCATTTACAAGGATATGAAAGAAAACTCCGAGGCGCTGGATGGATCTCGGCGTAAACTCTAACTTGTATATAAATACACACAGGCGTTGATTTCTATAATGATTTTTAAATAAAGAAGTTTAAAAATAATCTTCATTTTCTTCTTCTTCTTCTCCGCTCAACACAAAAGACTTCAACAAGCTCTCTCTGAGGCAGACTTCTGGGAAATAACGTTGGAGGAGTTGTCTTGGGTTGAAAAAGGCTCTTTTTAAATGGGAGTTTTACACATTTGGTTAGACTTGGGTGGCTGTCGTGAATCTTAAACAACAAGCTTAAAGCTTTTCTGCATATGTGTTTGTTTGCATGTGTGTGTGTGTGTGTCGTACCCCCGCCTCAGCCACCTCGACATAGTTGAGTGACATAAAGTTCCAGTGAAACCAGGTTGTTCACTTAGTAAAGGAGTTTAAAGGTCAGAAATCTGTATTCATCACCATCATCATTAAAATCCCCACTACTGCTGTCTACCATATGTCCACATCCATATATATCTAATCAGAGGTCTCCAAAACATGTGTGTGAAGTGTCTTGTTCTAAATCCACTCTGATCCTGTATTTGATCATGCCTATAAACCCCTCTATTTCAGCCCTGCTCAGAACAGGCTGTTTCTGTGTCTGTAGCTTTAAATGTAAATGAGCTGTGTCTGACCACGCCCCTCTCTGGAAGGGCTTGGGTGGCTCGGGCTTTCTCACTCCATGCTCTATTGTTTACGCTGAGAAGGCAGACTCAGAGGGCAAAACAAACACCTAGCTGTTGGAGTGTCACCCACCTGGGGGAGGGGTTACTGCCCTATGTGATGTCATGAAGGGAAAAATCTGTTGTGTTAAGACACACACAAAAACTTAAGGTTTAAGAGAAACAACTTAAACTAAATTGAAACAGCTGGTTAGTTGAGATAAAGTTGACCTGAGTTAACGAACTCCTGTGTGAAAGTACTCAGTTTGACTCATTCATCACCTCTCCACGCCAAGCCTCTCAGCAGCAATGAGTACTGAACAGAAAAGCTTACACTGTGAGGTAGTTGAAGCCAATGTGTCTCATGCAGATGTTAAGAGGGACCTTGTGAAAACAGGCTGGTCTTTTTTGGCAGCTGTTTCCGTTGACTCAGGTCTAAAAACAAAACAGCTGGTATAAAAAGTTTGCGGCCATTTGGTTTCAAACACTGATGCTGTGCTGTATATTGCCAGAACAGGAACCAGGACAGTTTCCGTGTTTTTGGCAGCCCATGTTCTAGTCCCTATATTACTTTTTATTACCAATGGACAAATGATATACAATGTAGGAGATAAAACACAACATGCATTGCTCTGAGATTATAGGGGGTGCCAGGGAGGGGCTTGGGGTGCTAGGGCTACGTCTGGGATAGCCAAAGCACCCCGTACACTACCAAGACATTTCTGTTTTTCTTTTCTTTTTTGATTCTTAACATAATAGTCCTATACATTTAATTCATATGAAGACATCAATAAACAAATGTACACGTCAGGTTATTGATGGGAATTAAACAGCGCTTTTCAACAGAGACAAATGATGTTTGGAGAGGGGTGCCAGCTTTGAGCCCCAAACACTCATCATTTCTTGACAAGCAACGCACCCTGCCCATGGTCCATCATTATGTAGCCGGGAAGGGAAATCTGTATGCAGAACTTTATCAAGCTCACCAGCTACTTTAAAGTGAAGAAGAACAGGGACATGGGGACGCATGTCTGCGTTGTTTAAAGATCTATTTGAGGAACAGCAACGAGAACTCCTGGACCAGTAACCTAGCACTGTTGTCATTCAACACTAAGAACATCGGGGCCTGGGAAAATCACTGATGTCATTGCTAATTTAAATGTTGCTACACAGGTGTTTAATGCACACTTATGTGTGTATGTGTGTGTGTGTGTGTGTGTGTGTGTGCTTGTGTGTGTGTGTGTGTGTGTGGGGGTGTGTGTGTGGGGGTGTGTGTGTGTGTGCGTGTGTGTGTGTGTGTGTGCATACTGTAGGTGTGTTTTTAGATCATGGGAGATGGGTAAATTTAGAGCACCATCACTGAAAAGATGAGCACCCCCAATAGTACCAATAACACCTACATGAAAAAAAAATCTGGTGCCGCCACTGTCAGAGTCTGCAGAGAGCTATGCTGTTATCAGTGCTTTTCAAGTGCCTTACAACAGCAACTGGATCCATCTCGCCAAGTCATTACGGAGCAAACATACATGGACTTGGAATGTGAATGCATTTGTAAACAACCTAGCAATTGTCACTAGAGTTTCAACAAAGAGAAATTCCCATCATTTGGCTCTCAGGGCTATTTGCAGGGAATTCAGGGTTTATAGGGCCATGTCAGAGGCCCTGGGGTGCTAAATTGAAGTCAGGGGAATTGAGGAGAACTCTTTCCAGGGCACCACACTGACCAAAGGATAACTGTTGTGAAAACAGCTTTTTTTCTCGATAATGTAGAGCTCTTGTTTTTGGGTTGATGTTCTCATCTAAAACATGCTGTGTCAGAAAGCACACACCAGGAGAGGCTGTGAATTCTAATACTGCATCCTAGAAAATCCGTGTACGAGATGCATGAATGAACATTACCATTTAGATAGGGGGTCATTTGTGAGGTAGGTAGGTGTTGATCTCGGCTGCTGCACTGTGGAAGTCTCGTCTCAGTTATGGGCTGATTAGTATTCATCGAAACAGGACAATTTCAAGGAACACGTAGACTCTGAAAGCTAAAACACTCCATCTATCTTAGCAGTGGATGTTTTTCCACCAACTGAATGAAATGAAAATGTTAAGATGTAAAATGTAACAGAGAAGTGCAGTTTGGTTGTATTGAACATAGCTGTTTTTCTAAGCAGACACCATTTCTTATATCATACTCCCAATGATGCAAGTTGTTGATTTCTCTGTAACTTTTGTAGTTTGTTTTAGAGACAGTCATTCCTTTGTACTGTACATTTCAATAGGACAAGGCCTCCAAAGAAAACCTCTTTGTGTTGCCCTGTCCAGACTGGAGCTATTTTAAGTGGGCGGGGGGGGGGGGCAGAGGAGCTAACTGGGGATTGGGATGAAAGCCCCCCTTCCCTCCTGTCATCAAAGAGAGAGGGACTCTGCAGGGTAACAGCATGGAACAACAAACCAGATCTCTCCTTGGATTTATGGAGATCCTTCAGTGTGTGCACACTTAATAAACATTCTGTTTGTCTTAGGTATTGATTGGTGAAGTCTTTGCCAGTGTTGTAATGCTCGAGTCCAGGACTCAGACTTGAGTCCAATTCGGGCCCTGAGTTTCAGGACTCGTAAATCGCACTCTGATTGGACTTGAGCATTAACTTCATTTGGACTTGGAAGATGGAGAAGAGGCCTCAGACTAATTTATTGATCAAGACTTTTTCATTTTTGTTTAAATAAATCAGTTCAGATGAAATCTCTAAAAACAGTATATGTTGTTACTTCACCATTCAACAATAATCTCAATTAAAAAAGAATCAAATAGGAAAAAGCAGTGTAAACAATCATCACGTGGTACAATTTTCTGTCTTCGGCAAGTAGTGTTTGTTTCCTAAACTGTCTCACGGTCAGGGAACTTCTTGCACAGTTGAACACTTGAATTTCTGCATACCTAGCTTGAATGTCCTGTAAATTGTCTCTGTGGGAATCCATGATGTGTCCCTTTAGTTGTGGGACACATGGATCAGCTGTCAGACATCACACCACTGAGTAGGAATCTCCCCTTGGCCATATTCAGTCTCACTGTTCGTTTTGTATTAACCAAAGAAAAGACATACAAATACAAAACACCCTCATACGACTGGCATACTGGTACAAAACAAACCTTTACACACACAACAAACACATGCCATTACTCTCTCCTTCTATTCTTCTTTTTCTCGCTCTCTCTCGTCTAACTAAGACGAATCCTTCACCCAGCCATAAACAACACTTCACCCCGTCCAACAGACCACAGTGTGGACTGACATGGAGAATGTGTTGAAGAGCTGACCTCTGTGATGTTATAGCTGTGACGCCTGGTCGTTCACAGGAAGCTGCCATGTGTAACCTATCTTTAGCCTGTTCTCATATCTTTCCTCACGTTCTTCTTCAGAGTTAATGTGGCTGCTGATAGTACTGAAGAGCGAAAATGGGAGTCTCTAGTGTCACGCTTGTCAGGGCAGAAGTTCGGCACGTTACCTCAAGTCACGTTTCTCAAACGTTATACAAAACAGCAGCACAAAAAGTATTAACTTACAGTAAATAAGTGTATGATGAGTTGACATTGACTTTAGGCCAACATTGGGTCATGTCATAAATGTACTTGAACGAGAGAGAGGGAGTTTTGAAACTTCGGTACACCTGCATAGATTTTCCCTGCATCCTAAATGGGCGTCCAATCTGTTTATGTTTAATGTAGTCCATTGAAGCAATACATTTCTTTGTGAGTATCAAAGGACTCTTCAACAGGCCGTCTGGAGAATCATCATATTAACAACCAAAGCTCCAAAGCAGGAGGGTTCACCAACCAATACCACTTCCTGCAGGAGGCACACACGCTACAGTTTTACACACTTTCTGATGCACAGCGTACCCAGAGATAACCTTTCATTTGCTCAAGTTGTTGATGCGTTTGCCATTTGAAAGGAGAGATGAGATGAAAGTGTTTATGTCTTGGTGTGAGACTGTAAACAGATATATTACCCTCAGACACACACAAACACACACGCTACTTCCTTACACAACCAAATTAGTAGTTGCAAAACATGTTCGAATGTTTGACTATCAATGCTGCTGTTACAAGGATCTAATGCAGACAAATAAAGACCTGAAAAAAGGGACACTTTGATATCCAACTATTTATTATCCCATCTTCGAAATCATGGCCTGTGAGCACCTAAATCTGCAAAGACTAAAAAAAACTTCAAGTCTGGACTGATTTGAAGGATTTCATGGCAGAAAGAAATGATGTCACAGAAAATGGGACCTTTAAGAACTTTGTTATTTCTCAAGAAATACTTTCATTGTTTATATCATCTGTCAATAAAGCTTCTGAGTTCAGAAAAGACACAGAGAATCGAATGCTTTACTGAGCTGTAGTGCTGTGTTTCTGGAAAGGGAGTGACTGCAGAGATACTCTTTAAGCCTTTACGTCTTCTTATAGTCCCAAAGTCAATTCACTGCACAAAGCAAGGACTCTGGCAGTGCGGCAACGAGGAAATGTCTGTGGAGATGCTCAGTAAAGAGAAGTCACAATATTGAAACTGAACTGACGGCTTAAAATGTCTCAAGGCAGAAACATTAGATTATAAAAACACTACAATACGTGCCTGTAGAGTAAGATTTAGCCTAAACAAGTGGGAATAGGGACGGCCATGATTTCCCACTGCCAAAAAGTCTGCATTGAATTATAACTACTCATGTAGTATTAGTATAACACATGTAGAGTGATGTGCATCTATTGTGTCTCTTAAATGATAGCGATTGCATGCTAATTCTGTTAGCCTGTTAATGGCTAATACCTTTCGCTTATGTGTTAGCATTAAGCTGTAACTTTAAGTGTTAAGTTGTTATATGTATATGAATGCAGCACTTATGTCAGCAGTAGTTGAAGTTCCTTTAGCAATGTGCCACACTGTACTGTAAAGTTGGTTAAAAATGCCTTTGTTACTTTAAACATACATTTTAGTTTTCAGCACTTTTATTCAGGAGGCAACAAAAACCTGAACCTTGAAGATTTTTATACCTATCTTATGCCAATCTTTAGGGATCTGACCTCGTGTTTTTCTGTCTGTGTTGAGGGTCTGTTGCAAACCAATTTTAAATAAATGACTTTTTTTTCAAACTAATGATGAAGTGGCTGTGGCTCAGTGGTGATTACATTTGATTAAATCAAAGTCAGCATCTGCTGATTCGTCTATTCGACTGTGAATTCGTCATTTGTAATAATTTAAAAATAAATGTATAACCATGTTGTGACTTTACTTTGTGGGAAACAATCTTTACCTCATTATGAAGTACATGAGGAATCCCAGCTGAAATCCATGGCGTTGGCTTAATGTGTTAATTAACACATGAATTTATAGTGTTAATTAATAACGGGATTGCTGCCAACAAAGTTCTGTTTTTTTCTTTTATACAATGACAGTGCCTAACCTATCCTATCCAAGCCATACTATCCTGAAGTAAGTCATTAGGAAATGAATCAGTGAATGCAGACATTGTTCATTGCAGTCCATGTATTACTCAGAATGTTAATAGTTGCTGATTAATGCATGGACTAGTTCTTCTTGTGTCCTACATCAACTCAGGATTATCTGGGCATCAGTTCAGCACAAAAACATGCAAATGAGCGGAGAGTTTTACCAAGAGTTCGTTAGAGATGAGATACAAAGAGGAATTCAACAAATATAGAATTTAGAAAGTTATTTTTTCGAGTGATTTCATGCCCTACTTCTCCTTCATTCAACTCCTTTGTGTTTAGTTTGTCAGTGTGCATGATCTCCTCACACACACACACACACACACACACACACACACACACACACACACACACACACACACACACACACACACACACACACACACACACACAGACACACACACGCCCATGCACAATGATCAACATTCTTTGAGGCCCTCCGTGTTTGGGTCATCTCTTGTGTCCGTCCTGTGTGTGTGGCACAGTGCTTGATGAACATGTGCACATGTACAAATGTTTGGATGTGTGTAGAAGTTTGCAGGCATATGTTTATAAGTATATGTGTGTCTTTTCCACATTAGAATACAAAGCACCGCCTGAACATTTACATTCATGAGCCTCTCAGAGCTCCATCAGACATGCGGAAACCATTGTAAACATGTCCCAGATTTCCATGAGTGTGTATGTGTGGGGTCTGGTTTCCATTTGGGGCTCTGTTTTGACCAAACCAAGCATGACCGGGAGAGGATGGCGCGGGACTTGCAGAGCAGCAGGGGTGAAAGGACTTTCGCAGCCCTGTAAAAAACGTCATTGGCAACAGGAGGCTACAGACCGGTTTATCAATCTACACTATGTCCTGCACTGTGTACTGTGTGTTTGAGATGATTCAGTCACTGTATATGAACAGACTAAAGACCTTTTGTTTACTGCACTAGAACCCGATGTAGCACTGATGCTGTCTCTCAACATACTGATAGCATTTATTAATCCAGTGTATTGTCCCAGTTTGATATCCAATGCAACAATTCAGGTTGGCTGTTAAAGGAAGAATGTATGACTTTTTGATCTAGTAGACCCAAACAAAAAACAAACTGGTGTTTGGCAACACCTCCACTATTCTGAAGCCTCCACTCTCCTCCAGTGACACACCTCCGACCCCTCTCCACTCACGTTCGCACGAAGGAGTTATTAATTAGAACACACCATAATTAAGCACCATTAAGCACGGACTACATTGTCCTTTGCTCGAGCTGCAATGTCCTGCATTGTTGTGTTAGCATGCTAATGTTAGCATAAGCAGTGAGTATTTTCTATGTTATTCTTTTTTTCTCTAGTCTTCGACTTAAACAGCTTTTATACGCAAAGTCGTCCCGTCCATGTAAACACGATGTAAACACAGCTTCTACAACAGTACAGCTGGCAGGACTCAGGTGTCTCACTCATCGTAGACAGTCATGACTCACAGAGACATTTACAGAGGATATACTTGATTTCTTCTATATTTACATTTAAAGTTTTGCACATTCTTCCTTTAAGATGACAAATATTGATTTTGAACGAAGCTCTGCGTTATATTTATAAGTCTATGTGATTGAATAGTACACCCACAGTAACAATAACATATACTAAAAAAACTGTGTTGTCATTGTAAGAACTTTAAAACTGTATTTGACCACTTTAACAGCAGATGAAGCTGCAAACAAAGAAATGAACACATCCATTCCTCATAGAGTTTATTTGGTAAAGTCGAGGCAAACAGATGCCTTTACTGGCTGAAAAACTGACCTTTAAATCCTGACTTTTTTGTTTCTCTTTGAGTACTTGGCAAGTATTTTCAGAGTAAAGGCATTCCTAAATAACTGCTGCTGCTGGCTGTGGAAAATGCGTTTTTTAAGATGTAACACGACCTCTGCACAGGCGGTGTAACATAAGCACAAAGATTGGTCACTTTTTCAAATTGCCTCCAAAAGATGCAGCACATATATTGTATTAAATCCTCTGGCAGAGCTCTGCTGGCTGTTCCAAGGCCCAGGCTGAAAAGTAAAAGGGGACAGGGCTTATGCTGTCAGAGCGCCCAGACTTTGGACTGCCAGAGGAGATCAGACAGTCAGTCCCTCGTTTTACTTATTAAGACACTCTTTTACAAAAAAGCCTCTATGTGATTTAATTTTAATTTTAATCTGTTATTCTATTAGTCTGCTTTTATACTCTGTTTGCCTTCATTGTCTTTTGTAAAGCTCTTTGTTACCTGTATTGAAAAGTGTTATACAAATAAGTAGTATTATTAAAAAAAGAAAAGAAGAGCTGAAGTGATGGTTTGCTCTTACATAAATATATATTTTGGATTTATTTTGGGGCTTTTGCCTTTGTTTGATAGGACAGTATAGGAGGAAATCAGGGAGAGACATACGGGAAATGAGCCACAGGCCAGACTTGAACCGGGGCGTCCGCTTGGAGGCACGACCTAACTGATGGCCATCTGCAACCGGTTGGCTGTTAAACGTACAGTATGTAAAATCCACCGCTAGGGGGCTCTCAATCAAAACAATAACAAAAGATGATGTCGAGGCTCGCAGGGTATCATGGGAGTGATTTTCTCTGGCTTTGATAACTTTTGGAAATATTTGAGATGATGTAAGTACTCAACTGAAAAATATATATAATATGGGTTTACTCCATTTTTTATTTAAGTTAGATATTTTAATGCAAACATTAGCATGCAATTCTACATACTGTACCTTTAAAGGAAGAATATGTGACTTTTTGATCCAGTAGATGTCGCCCTTGAGCACCAGCGCTAAACCAAAACAAACTGCTGTTTGGCGACACCTCCGCTATTTTGAAGCTTCCGCTCTCCTCCAGCGGCACATCTCCAACCCCTCCCCACTCGCATTTGCACGAAGGAGTAATCAATTACAACACACCATAATTAAGCAACATTAAGCGCAAGCGGGGGAAAAAAATGTCCTTTGCTCGAGCTGCAATTGCCTGTGTCCTGCATTGTTGTGTTAGCATGCTAATGTTAGCACACTTTGGTTACTTTGCACATAAATTGACACGGAATGACCGTGATCTAAAGACACTTACGTGACATCCAAATAAGCAGTGAGTAGACTCTGTTATTTTTCTTTCCTCTAGTCCTTGATTTAACAGCTTTATGCGCAAGGCTGTCCCGTCCATGTAAACATGATGTAAACAGCCTGACACTAGTACAGCTGGCATGACTCGAGCTTCTCGCTCATTGTAGACAGTCATGACTCACAGAGATATTTACACAGGATATACTTGATTTCTGCTTAATTTATGTGTAAGATGTTGCACATTCTTCCTGTAATATTAACCCTCTGAAGTCGATTGGCATTTTTACCAAATGTTTTTAAAGCCTGGTCTCCTTCTGTAAAAAGGCATGTATCACCAGAGTAATGCACAACCATGTAAAATACTTTTATTCGGGGGGACAACCTGAGGATTCAGAATATCTATCCCCAAAAGACGTCAGATAAAGGTAGCCTAGTGGTTAGTGCACGCGCTCCAAGTGCAGAGGCTGTAGTCTTACAAGTGGGTGACCCAGGTTCAAATCCGACCTGTCTCCATTCCCGCATTTCATTTCCTACTCTCTCTCTCTCCTCCAGTTTCTGACTCTATCCACTGTCCTGTCTCTAAATAAAGGCATATAAAAGGCCAAAAATAAACCTTTAGATTAGATATCAGATAAGGTCATATATAGTTATTACACCATAAATACAAAGGAAAAATAAGTGAAAATTAAATTTCAAGGACAAGACTATGACATTTGACCTCCTAAATGGGAACTCCTGTGCCCTGGTGATCCGGTGGAAGTGAAATAAACACTGTAGATATCACAGATCAAAAACCTTAGCCATTTATTTGAGAAAATCCCCAGACGCTTTTTGTCTAAAATGTTAGTTTTTCCAATACATTGCTAAGGAATAGTTTGTGTTAAGTAAGGAGACAGACTGTGTCCTGATCTGCAGGTGTTTATTTACACATTAGAGGAAACGAGGTCTCTCATTAGCATGACATCTGAGAAACTGGTTTATCTTCACACTGACGTATTGTGTAGCGTAATCTCCCTTCTCTAATTTAAGACCTGGGGACAGATAAGGTAGGGGAGGGAAGTAGACCTCAGGTAACAGCTCCACTATTGTCTGTAACAACAAATAATAGTCATCACAAAACCTGATAAAGTGATTTCTCCAGTCATCCATCAGAAATACAGTATCTTAAAACTCTATTCATCTGGCACTCTGCAGAAAATTGATAGCTTAAGCAGATTCTGCGAACACTTGTGAAATCAATTCCCACCAGATTCAATCCCAACACCTTGTACAGTGCAGTAAATGTGTCCTTCCCTTTTTTGAAGGCATTTAAACCCTTGTTCCCCTACCTATCCCACCTCCTGTCTAAATTATTGACCCACGTAATACAGGGCCAAATGTACGACAGCAATATTCTCCCAAAAGGCCTGAAAGAGAAAACTGAAACTGAAGGACAATAGCTTCAGTACAATGTGTCGGTCTGTTTGTAAGCCAGGCTCCTCTCTCAGTGTAAGGTAAGGTCACCAATGATTGCATCTGTCCTGACTGTGAACTCTATTATCACATAATCATGGAAGACGTGCTCTCCCTTACACCTAGAATGCTCTCATGAAGGATAATTACAAAGCACAGAGGACAATGACGCAACATACTGTACACTTTGGTGGTCCTAGCTAAATCAATAAATGGCTTGGTAAATACTCCCTATAATAATTGAAATGTTAAAACTCATCCTTTAATTTCAAAGTAATAAGGTAAGAGCAAAAAGGCCTAAATTATTTGGAAGACATTTATGTGAGCATTTATAAATGGCTATGGAGTCACCCAGTCTAATAACAGATGCTAGCTCTAGAGGAAAGGGGCAGTATAGAAAAATCAGGAACCCTGAATTCTGAGAGCGAAGGCACAGGAAAGAAAATAAAGATTAAGGAGATCAGACCATTCTCCTTTTAAGACACAAGAAGCAACTTTTCAATCTTAATCTGGCATGGAGAGGAAATAAGCAAGCCTGAAAACGAAAACATTGCAATAATCGAGTCCAATAAAACAAAAGTATGAATTATGGCGTTTGCATTATCCAAGGAGAGAAAAGTCATAACTACAGAGTTCAAAGTAAGCTGTGTAGTCAAAAAAACAAAACTGTATGCCAGGCAGGACTGCCCACAGAGATGACTGGGCCCCAGGAAGGCCCTCCCTGGATGTCATTTAATGATATCAATTCATGTACATTGGGGATCAGTGGCGTTTGTGGTAGCCTCCTGGCTAACACTGGCCTCCTCAACCGGGCTAAGATCAATTTTGAAGCTGACGGAAAAAAGTAATTTGCAGGTCCTGGCATGACTATACACAGTCTTACATTACTGGACTAACAGATAGGTTCAATGGGAGTTCCAATTTTTGATTTTAGTACTCAGTCTTTGATTATAAGTTTGCTCAACAGCAGCAGTTACGACTTCATGCTGATTGACACAGTGTGGGAATTATACATCTTTTAGCGCTTTTAAGAGTGAGTTTCAAAGAGCTAGAACTTCACTTTTTGAAAAGAAATATGCATATAGAGGAGTACAGGATTTATGATTTGGTAGGCATTGAAATGTCAGCAAATCAATCAGTTGACCACTTTGTTCCTAATTGAAATATCGTAACAACAACTGGATTGATCACCCTTATTTGAATTCTTTCAGACATGTTTCATCCCCAGAGGAAGAATCCTAATGACCTTGGGCATTTACATAGACACATATTCTCTCAAACAAGCTGATTCACATTCATTGAGTACTGTTCACCTTAAATATCTCTGGCCCACTCACAACAGATATACAAAGTAAGACCATCTCAGAAGACACAGGTGCCAACCTTGGCTGACATAGCATGGCTCTGCAGCTTGACATGCCATTACATTAATAAAAACACTACACCTCCCATGAGACCTCATTAGAGTGTTTCTACCATGCTGATAGGACAGAATGGGGCTGTTGCTTTGTACGCTGGACTGCACCACTACCAGAAAAAAACTCCCAGGAATAAAGGTCCATTGTCTAATTCCAGCTTTGGTCCCACTCACTGTGTCACTGTTCGTACTTCAAACGTCGACCCTGACACAACAAGCCCCGTGCCAAATGTTGCTGATCCACTGGGCCTGGGAATTTGGCAACCATTTTACACACTCGAAAATAGAGGTACAGTTTGGAGTCCTTGTTCACACATGTATCATACATTGAACATAATGTGCTTTTATGGGCACAAATCTCCCTTATCAAATAGAATCTGATGAAAAATAACATTCACTCTCACCTTGGAAAGTATCCAGCAAGCTCACCTATGAGGAGAGGAATGAGGTTCCCAGTTGGGGCCAAGACAATGTCTCAGTTTCCACTGAGGCCCCACATTAGTAGGCCAAATGGGATGATGAATGGCCCTTGAAGAGCTCCAAACAGAGTCTAAATGGGTAAAGTGAAGCCCACTTGGAACCAATCCAGTACCAGTAATCACTATCCACATAGTTTGGGGCGGCAGTAGCTCAGTCTGCAGGGACTCAAGTCGCCGGTTCAAGTCCCGGTGCGGATCAAAAAATACGGAAGTTGTTCTGGTAGCTGGAGAGGTGCCAGGGCACTTCCCAAGCTCTGCCGAGGTGCCCTTGAGCAAGGCACCAAACCCCAAAACTGCTCTGGTGCGCTCCCTGCTTAGCAGTGTGTAGCAGCCCCACTCTGACATCTCTCCAATGCATGTCCACAGGTCCTGTTTGTGCATGTGTGTGATTCGATCCTATGTGTGTGAGAAGCATGTCCCTAAAATAACAGAGTGTAAACCCGAATTTCCCTCAGGGATTAATAAAGTATTTCAAAATCAAAATAACATTTAAAAAAACACAATTTTAGCCCATTTTCCCCAGGTTGCCAGAGTGGGCCTAAACTCAAACCAAAATAGCACTCTAGCCTTTGTCCAGCCGTCGCCCACAAAACCCAGCCCAAATTTAATGGTGTTGATTAGGTATTTTGGAGTAATAAAAACAGTGAACTTGTAAACATGAACACTGAGTATCTTCCTGAATGGTATCAGGCGTTACCTACGTATTCAGCAGCAGCAGCGGCAGGCAACAACAGCTGAGGTAATGTCTATACAAATAGAGCAGCAAGCAGATATTTATTTATAGCACATTTCATTGCTGGTTGGAGCTATAATGTGCTGCATCGTGGACTACCACAGGTGTTGTAGTCACAACAACTGTTGTTAATGGAAAGATAAGACACAGAGGGCCAAGGTTTTGGAGTCACAGTTCACTTCAGATATATTAAGAGACTGGATGGTTTTGAAAAGCATGATGTCTTTGTAGAAAATGTGGATTAAAACGGATGAAATGTGAATCATTGATTAATATGGTACCCTCAATGAACAACTTTACAGTCCAAGCAATGGGACTCCCTCCAAAAAAATGTTGTCTTCCCCTGAGTGTATGAAGCGTTCTGCTGCTGCCGGGCCAGGCTGTCTGGGTTTCCAGCACTGATGAGCGACACACTAACTGGGTTGGGGGGGAAAATAGGACACTCTGGGAAATAAAACAAGGTTCTGTTTTGAGTCAAATCAAAGCCCTGGTTCCATGTCAACAAGCACTGTGGGGAAAATTAGAAATCAAAAGATGCTGTGTTAGAACCCCTTAAAACACTCACTAAAGAAAAGTAGCTGCTCCCTGTTCGCCACTTTCTCTGTTTATTATGGAACTTCTCTCCAAGAGAGAATAGATTGTTCCAAAAGCAGTAAATGTTTTTTCCATTTGTCTCTATTTCCATGTAGGCACAGTGAATATGATAGCCCATGTGCCTATACAGTGTCAGAACGCCCTGCAGTGAAATTGTATAGCTCAGACAACAGCAAGTAAAAGTACCATGATATCCTGGTCCACAGACAAGAGTGGTAACAAGATCCCAAAGCTCCCAGCAACACTGACTCTCTGATGCTTTAACTTCCTCATCTCTGATCAGACAATATTAAAGGTCAATAGGCTCAAATCTTCCTGTATATACTGAGCAGACTATAATAATTCACTTGTCCCAGTTTTTAAAACAAACAAGAAAGTCATCATAGTCACAATTTCCAAATATCTTTGTTTTTGTGTTTACTGTGATTACACATTAGTATCAATCATGTCCATCAGTAAACAATCATTAGTCCATTATCGATGTTGTTGTGGACAGATGAGTGGGGATAGACGGATGGACGAATGGATGGACGGACAGACAAATAGATAGAATGATGGAAAGAGATAAATGGATGGATGGATGGATTGATGGATGGATGGATGGATGGATGGTCGGATGGATAGATGGATGAATTGATGGATGGATGGATGGATGGATGGATGGTCGGATGGATAGATGGATGGATGGATGGATGGATGGATGGATGGATGGTCGGATGGATAGATGGATGGATGGATGGATGGATGGTCGGATGGATAGATGGATGGTTGGATTGATGGTCGGATGGATGAATAGATAGATTAATAGAAAGATTGATACTTAACTTTATTACTTCTGGGGCTTGGGGGATAGATACATTATTTAGTATGTAGAAATTGTGTAAAAATTGGTATAAAGTCGTATTAGGGGTACTATTTTAACAAGCTTTACTCCACTTATCCTTGGATAGATTTGTGGTGATGTTGCTTATGTATTAACTATTTGTGCTGTAAAATACACACAGGGGTTGTTTCCTTTCTTGGTCTTGGTGAATGGTGAATCTGTATGTTTCGAGAGGGATCGAAAGTGCAGGAAAGGACCAGCCAGTAACCTGGATCCAAGCTACATGTGATTTAAAAAGACCTGGCTTCTTGGAATCGGGGATTTGGGAGAGCTACAAGGGAAACATTTACACACACACACTTGGCCTTTACTTAAAATACACAGAGCTCCCCTAAAGAGAAGACCTACTACTGTTTCAAGTCCAGCAGCCTCCTGTGTGGAAAAGTTATTTCAAGAGGATCCATGACATTCAAAACAAGAGACTATATTATGGCTATATTACACTTCCATACTATATTCCTGTCTTAAATGTACCTCAAGGTTGCTGTTTTGCCAGGAACAATTTTTAAGGCTATTTACATCAAGAGGGACATGTACAGTGGAATTGTATTACTCATGAAGTTTATAATGTCATTTAGGTGGCTTGGACACATACCAGGACATGGGAAAGATGAATGTATGAAAGCAGAAAAGTTTTGAAAAGAAATCAGGAAGTAGAAAACCTGAATCATCATCATCATCATCATCATCGACCCTTGTTTAAGCCTTGAAAATCATTGAGGTTTCCCTCATTTACAATGATCTCAGAATATAAAATTACACAATCACAACAGTTGCAACAATAAATAAACACTTTAAAACAGTATTTAGAGGAAACAAACACACATTGAGGTGAAATAGTTTGAGATAATTGACTCGATTTGTTTAAGAGAAATTAGAGTGTCAATCTTAAAGAGTATTTTGTAAAATATTCCACGTTTGGATTAACAACACTAAAAGCGGATTTCTTTCATTCAGAGTGAAAGTGCTAATTTCACCGTCAGCTCATTGAAATTAGCTTCACACCAGACAAGTTTCTCTCCTCCTAGCCTGCTGTCTTGGAGGAGAAGACGGCCCGTTCGAAGGAGGCACCGATGACAGAGGCTGAAGCCGCTTGGCTAACGATGGAAACTCATGTTCATCAAGGATGCTCAACCTGTTGGCCAGCGGAGGATGACTGGTGACAGGAGCTGAGACCAGTGCAGGCCACCATAGCCGACAGTATATCAGGAATGACGTGCAGAGGGTGTCGAGCTAATGGGAAACTTATGTTTCTCTTCCAGCTGAGGTACTGTTTGGAGGTGAGGTGGAGCGGAGAGTGACCCTAAGCCTCACACACGGATGGAGCCAGGGATCATCTGCGTTTGTTTGAGCTATACTGTAACAGGGAACGGTGACATCCAGATGCTTTTAAAAAAAGGTTGGATGGCATTAATAGTGCCTCCACGAGCCTTTGGGAAAAATTTACAGAACTGAATGAACAAACATGTTCTTGTTTATCCCTCAGAAAATAAATGTGTCTCCTGTGTTTGGACAGAAAGAGTCCATCTGCCGTGCTGCTGTCAGTGCTTCATTCTTCACCTGTTGACACAAGTCTTTATCTACTGCTCCTGAAATTTAGACGTGTTGATGGAACGTTATGTAATGTGTTTACCGAGAGATCTTTCAGAGCGACTGCATGAAAATATAAAGCCTATGCATACTCCCTGAAATGTAGGTGTGTCCTAGAAGGTATTCAAGGATGTCGCTATTAAGGAAGTATGAATGCAGAGAAAGTGGATAGTTTTACCATGAGAACCAAAGTCTTACAAAGCTTGACAGAATTTATCCCTAAAGCCGGGCGCATAATGTAAGATTTCAGGTCGATTTAGACCTAACTTTTTAGTCATACAACTGACTTTGAAGTCAGACCCAATATCGGCCCTTCAGATCGCGCGTTGTTAGTTGTGCAGTGTACACTGAGCTACGACGGCCGATCATTCAGGGCCTGATTAGCTGTTCCCGACCAGTCGGAAGAGATGTCACAGTCGGGCTGCTAAACAGGCAGCGCCCCAGAGTTGTTCTGACTTCGGAGCCTTGCTTAAGGGCACCTCTGAAGTAGTCGGGAAGTGACCTGGCACATCTCCAGCAACCAGACAAACTTCCATACTATGGAACCGGGACTGCACCTTGGCATGAACCGGTGACCTCCCAGTTCCCAACGCATGTCCAGACAGACTGAGCTTCTGCTGCTCCAATTTCAGCCTAGCATATGAGACAACTGAAATACACTGATAATGAACTGACTCCAACCTCAGTCTGTGGGTTCTAGCGACAATTGTGAATGCTTCATCCTGATTTCACTCGTACAGTTTGATCTCAGGTCGTGCCGGACAATTGGGGCTTTGGTCGTACGTTGTAAAATTCAGATTCTGTGACATTCAGTCATACAGTGTGAGCTGACAATCAGCTGACAGTTTCAGCAGGCTTAACACCAGCAAAGGTCATTATGAGCTCAATTTCAGACTGCAGGTTGTGTCAGACCTCATTGTTACTCCCCTCAAGTTGAAATCACAAAACCAAGGTGTTCTTTGAGCTACAGGCATTTATTAGCATCTTCATGCCATCAATCATGCCGTGAGAACTGAACAAAATACACAAAGCATAAAATAAGAGAGCATTCTCATAGAGAATAATCATCAAAAGCATATCACAAACACAAACTGACATATTCACACAATGTAGCTTAATAAACATTCATTGCAATGTTAGGCTGTCATGTGAATCATGTTATCATGAATAGTCATTAGCTTAGCCTATTAGCATATTAGCTTAACCATGAACTTATTAGCCTTATTAGCTGCAAGTAGGCTATAATATAGAAACAACAAAAATACAACAGTTTACCTCATTGGCCGCATTAACCGAAGGGGGTAAAGGAAACGTCACTTTTGGGTCAGGCTTCACTGAATTGCACCTCTGAAAGATGCACAGAACCACTCTTAATCATCCTCCTGTGACGAACCTTTCATGTGCTCTGCCTCCTGAAGCTAGGTGAGGAACGCAACTCTAAATAATATCCCGCCCCCAACTGCACACAGAACATTAGTTCCACCTCGGAAATAACAGAAAGCTTCTTAAGACAGACACTCTTAATGAATATATTCTTTTATTAAACGTAAATCATTGTTATATTTAACTCAAAATTATGAACTTAAACTGTGCAGGCCTAACTGATTCTGATGGCAGTTACACTCATGCTTATTGTTGTAAGCATGAGGAAAGTTTGCTATCAGATGTCAACATTGTAATCCTTTTGGAGCTGTTTCCTTTTTTAAGTGTGTTTTATATTTCTACAAGGCCTACTTATAAACTATAACTTTAGCACAAAGTCAAACATTATCTCTTATTTGAATGAAACTGTTTTCATACCAAACAAGTCAAATTTAGGGAGAAACACAATCCAGAGCTTAGATAAGCAGCTCCTAACTGGCTGGTTATGCTGGCCGGGTAAATAACACGCCCTTACTTCTGAAATATCCCACATATTTCCATTCAGATATTTTCAAAACATCCACATCAAGCTGCGGCCCACATGGTACAGGATTTTAAAGAAAACGCCCAAATGATAATGCTGTCCATGCATGAGTCTGACAGTGTCCTTATGGTGTTCCTCCTCATATCAAACGAGACAGACCCTTCATACATTCTTGTCAACACTTGAATCTATGAATGAATAACTTTCATTAAAGAGCTCACATTAGAAGAACACTTTTCTAGGGATGGTAATTTCATTCTCTAATTATTTACCACTTTTGTCCATAGTCAGACTGAAGTCTTTCAACAACCATTGTGTGTCCGGGGCAACCAAGGAAGTATTTGTACAACAAAACCCAACTCAAGACAAAGACAGACAGACAGAAAAGCAGGAGCATTTGACTTGGTCTGTGTTCGTGGCCTGGCTGTCATGATCGTTTATAAGCAGCATCATTTACTCACAGTTCAGTCAAAACCAAAAACCAACCTTTCAGGATTTCTGCTGGTACAACCTAGGCAGAAACCCACCATCATCATGACGTCTATGATCACCAAACCACTAAAACCAGTGCATGTGTTCAAGGGTCAACAACTACCCTATGGCTGACAGTTGAAGTAGATCCGCCAACAGTTTGGGTACGTTTCTTCTCTTCCAGATGCGTGTTGCTACCCTGGAGGGATTTTCTTTTGCACTGATTAATCGCTTGTTATCTTGATTTATGTAAGGCAGAGCGGTGCAAACTGTAGTCTGAGATGATTCATCGCTATAGCTTGATAAAGAAGACTGAGGACATTTAACAAGCAGGAATACTAAACTTACAGTCAATAAATGTAAGCTTCTGGCTTCAGCAAATGCTTTCAATCCCTTATGCATGGTCTGCAATTTAATCCAAACACAGAAGTTGAGCAACAACAGTCACACTTAGTCTGCTTACATGCACTAAATTAGGTAAGTCAGACAAATCATCATCCCAGTGATAAAAGTGTTTACATGTACCTGTAGCCTGGTTTCTGTAATTCCCTGTATAAATGCATCGTGTCAGTAATCAGCCTTCTCCCTTATCCTTGACCTGAGTGTGGAAGCATGAAAAGCTTTAAATGTATTGTTGTTTTTCATGAGGGGAACAACTAACCGTTAATGTGTATCACACTAAAAAGCCAGAGGACATAGGTTGTACCATGTTTGTTATTACTGACCCTCTGTATAGCGAATCAGAGGCTCAGGCATGCAGCTAGCTGTGAGCGGCAGGGAGGCCGGAACATTGAGCTCAGTACGCATGTGATCATGGCGTAGTGTGTTATTGCAAAGACTGAATGTCAGAGAATGCAGTCATAGGGGAAAACATGCCGCTGAGTTATATACATGTAGTATTTGATAGTTTTTACTTTTAAAAAAAGTCGCTATGAAAGAGAAACATTCATACCCATCAACAGCTGTGAACAAACAAAAGATAATAATATAGCCAGGAAGATACCTAAAATAAAGGCATGGCTACAAACTGGTGATAGTTTGACTTTAGAATGTATGATAGGTGGGTGGGTGCTACTTCTGTTGATGCACAGATTTGTTTGTTTTTTGCATAATTGATTACGAAGTTTTCTAATGGAAGTTGCACATTTACTTCCAGAAAAGTTTGACTTGCCAACTTCTGACAAAATGACTTTGGTTTACACACCATAAAAGGTTTTGTAGGTTGTCGGGTTTCTTTGTTGTGTTGTCACAGTTTAAAAGGATGCTGTGACGCCGGTCTTTATTCTGACAGTGACAGAGAAAGCCACAGAGAAACTTCAAACAGTCCTCTCCAACTCCTTTAGAAAAGGGCGTCCATCTCTCCAACTGGGGAATGAAAAAAGAGGAGAGGGAAAAACATGTTTAAAGAAATAACCAAAGAAGAAGAAAACAGAGAAAGGAGGGGCTGAGAACTTCATTATAGACTCCCAAGGTCCTCTCAATAAAAGGTGTAATAATAATTTAAAAAAAACACATCAAAGGATGCAGGTGACCTTGTTACACTTTCTGCTCTCCATCAGTGAAAGCATCAATATTAAACTTTTCTACCCTAAAGTAATAGTTTCACAAGTCTATTTAATAGCACAGGAAAGTTTAACAGGGAGAATGGCATCTCTCCAACATTCACAACAAGGCCTGGTCAGCTGTTTACTGCACTATGTAACTTTGGCCGCGGTCACCTTGCGAGGAGTTCTGAATACTGACTCTTTAGTCTGTAGATAAAGTATACCCATATTTTAACAGATTCACAAGGAGTTAAAACTAGATCAACAAGTTACTTTTATCATACAAACTCGCTTAACGATCAACATTGGCAACTGAATCGAAGGAAATAGCCTTTTAGCTAGTTAGCAGCCTGTTAGCTGAGATAGCTACAGTATACGGTCTCTCCGAGATCACATACGACTTAGGGACAACCACCAAATGGGCTCATGATTACATACATTGATTATGTACAAATTATAGTGCATTACTTTACGTATTATACAAAATGTCAATGAGGAAATTCTGCATAAAACAAAAAGCTTATTACCTGTGAAAAATAAGCTAACGCTCGTGAAATGTTTCAGTGTTGGGGATGTTCTTCTAAAGTGCTTTATAGGCATCATGTATGTATTTATTTGTTTATTTAACAGGGACACATGCAGTAAACATTGCTTCATATGTTAAATACAAAGTAGATGCCATACATAGAAGTTTCTAGACTTGGCTAAATTGCAACCCCTGTCCCTGGCTTCTTTAATTATGTAACAAAGTTGGGGTGGAAAATTCTGGCGATTTCAAAATTGAGATTCATGCGTCGACAGCGACAGGTCAGTGAGAAGTCGTTCCAAAGAGCAGCTAGCTTTTTTTGGCGGATGACTGATTGACAGGCTGTTATCATGGCTGCTGTCGTCATCAGCTGTTCCCCTGTGTTTGGTTTGGACTTGCTTATCAATAAAGAGGCAGACCTGGGGTCCTGAGGGGACCTTCTAGAACATGATGCCTGCTCAAATATTGACCAGAACACAGAGCTGCAGCTGTCATCGTCATCTGCCATCAGGTCAGTGGCACGAGGTTCGCTGAGGAGAGATGGAACGTGCATGAAGAAGAATCAAGTGTGGTGAGATGTGAGTGTTTACACAGTGATGGTGAATGATGGGTGTTCACTCAGTACATTAAACTTGAATGTTGTGCTGTAACATACATCTACAGTAAACACTACAGTACAGTGAACTTTATTTCCCAGTATTATAAATTTGTAAACTCAGCTCATAGTTCGTAGCATACCACTCTATTTTCACATTTCTATTTTATGGCATGATTGCACTCTTAAGTAAAATATATTAAAGCTTCACAAGTTGAGGAATAATTTCCTTCTTCCAAGCACAGCTGATACTTGATCCCTCTGATAAATGAGGTAAGCTAGCTAGATCTCAAATGAAGCTCCATGAAGAGACAGCAGAAACAACAGAGAGGATATTCAATCCCTCCCAAAGATTAACTGTCACTATTTTGATCCAAGCTGTCACTAGATTCCCTTAAAAAGCAATATTACATTATTTTCAAAGTGAAAAGTGAAATTGAAAGCTGGCTCAGTATAGAATTTTGAATGCGATTGAACAATATAACTAATAATGCTGTTAAAAGTGGACCTTTGCATGTGTTTTTTAAAGGTCACATATTAGACTCTTTTCAACCAGTTTAAATAAGTCTCAGAGCTCCCTAAAACATGTCTGTGAAGTTTCTTGTTCTAAATCCACTCTGATCCTGTATTTGATCATGCCTATAAACCCCTCTATTTCAGCCCTGCTCAGAACAGGCTGTTTCTGTGTCTGTAGCTTTAAATGTAAATGAGCTGTGTCTGACCACGCCACTCTATGGAAGGGATTGGGTGTCTCCGGCTTTCTTGAACAATGCCCACTTGTTTAAAATGGAAAGGCAGACTCAGAGGGCAGAACAAACAGCTGTGGGAGTGTCACCCACCTGGGGGAGGGGTTACTGCCCTTTGTGATGTCATGAAGGGAAAATCTCCAAACAGCCTGTTTGAGCACACATTTTCTGAAAAGTGGAGCAGGCAGAAGACGGAGGAGATGGACTTTTCTCATCATCAAAGGGTGTGTAGACAGACTAGGTGTTAGAAAACCATGATAAAGTGTATTTTGCATAATATGGGACCTTTAATGTACACTTTTTAGGACTCCAGGCAGATCATTCAGTGGAGCTCAGCATGTCATCTGCTTTCAGTGATCTTAGCTTCGGTAAGAACCTTTCATTATGATCAGTCCTGCTGAAGATGGTCTTTCCTAGATAAGTCCTGACAATGAGATATGTCCTATCTGTTGCTGATCGTATCCTGGATGTGTGTGTTTATTTACTTAAACTGGACTTTTAAAACAAATGTAAACATGTTAGCCCACCTGAAATTGATCTAAGTGGAATTTCTGGAAATAGGACTAATTCACCTAGACAATGCATGCTAAGGGTCGATTTTCTCTTGCATGTATACACCCCAAATTAGCCCAAAACTGGCCTGGGGGATCTGCACATGCTCCACGGTTCTTGTTCTGGCTTTGACACGGATGTCGAACAGCATAAATGCATGAATGCATCGAAGAAAGCCAGGAAGATACAAAGATAAAAGTAGGAAATGTAGAGGGTACAATGTTGTCCGTGTTTTCACCCTTTGACATACAACCAGTTTGTCACTTTCTTACCTGTTTGTCGACTATTTCGTATGTGACGTGATAGGTCAACTGGAAGAAGGTCCAATAGTAACTAGCTGAAAGGCAGCATATCATAGTGGAGTCTGACGTAGGCTGGTCAATACATTTATTCTTCCCTGGTGCTTTATGGGACATGACCGTCCAATTAAAAGGTCTAATCGATCTATAATCTAAAAAGACTTAACTGTGCCTGTGTTATTGTTAAAATGAAGGAAAAAGCTGTTTTGGCAGCGTGCTTTCTTGCCTCATCTGTCACTCATCTGTGGCTCGGGGAACAGGCAATGAAAATTACAAGATGGAAATAGTCCATAATAAATCTTCTGGTCTTGTTCAATTTGTCTGATAAATTAGGATCTCTCTCTGGTTTACATTTGTCATCATGAAGAACTGCTTAATGGACAAACTTACTTTCCAATAAAAAAAACCCCATCAAACTCAAAATGCTGTTGCATAATGTTTGTCTGTTTGGCACAACTGGAAGTGTTTTCCAAGGAATATTTCAGACTGTATTCTCCACCGAGAACATGCTGTACCAGTGATGCACATTCCTCATAAGGAAACCTTTACCATTATTTTGGCCTTGGATGTATTCTCTTAAACGTAATTGAAAACAAAAAAATTGTTGTGCTGTTCATTGAGTACTGATGTGGGCGTGGGATTCATTTAAAGCAGGGGCATTCCTATCAGAAACACATGGTGCTGTTTGGAAGCTGCTTAATGCTAAAATTGCAGAATTAACCCCCCCCCCCCCAATGTAAGAGAACAGTTGGCAGAATCCATTGGCACAAAACAGATGAATGCAGTCTCTGCATATGATCATGAAAACTGATTGTGTTTGCTAATATATTAGAAACATATTGGAACAGGCTGTTCTCAAAGAGTTTATTTAGAGGTTGCAAGTTAGCAGCAGAGACGTGATCCTTCACCTCCTTTCCAACCCACAGACGAGTGCGTGTTGAAGCAATCACTTACATTAGAGTCTCTGCTTCTTTAACTTTTGATTAGATTTCATCAGTAAAGCCTCAGTCTGAGACCAAATTAATTAAGTATGAAACCTGTTCAGACTGATTTATGAACAGCTTAAATGTTACTAAAGGAGTGTTACTTTTGCCAAGACTTGACTAGTGATTTGTGTTTTGTGATGTTCACAGAAATTCACCCCAAGACAGCCAATTATACAATTCACACACCAACGGCCTACTGGAGCTGGCTGACAAGCCGTATTAGAGCCAGAGGGTTTCTAGATCTTAAAGTCCAGGGACGCTAGTCATCTTTCTGCTGTACATGATGACATCATACTCTCTGCTGCACAAAAACATGTTTTATTAATTTGAATGTTCAGGATTATTTATACTAACAGTATTAACAGCAGCTCATACTCATTTTACAACACTTTACAATTCAATATAAAAAAAACCTCACACCTAAAGCTCACACACGGAATAAGACTAGCTTATACTTTATAATAAACAGAGCAGTGAGGGTGACAAGCGTATGTGCAGACAAGTGAGCATATTGGAGCTGTTTGGAGAGCTTCAGTCTGTTAACAGAGACTGCAGTCTGCAGTGTTGTTCACACACTACACTGGTAAACAGAGATATCTTAGCACAGATGATTAATTGATGGCACCTATGTGCCCAATTGCTCGGCCCTCACTCTTCTATGTCCCCCCTTGCATCGTCACTGTTAGCTTGCGGCGCGAACCAGGCTGGATACACCACATATTAACAGCTTTTCTTTCTCACTTTGTCAAAAACATGAATGTAAAGAAAACTGTGATATACTGACAAGTAAATGGAGTGCAGTTTTTATTGAAAAGACTATTTAATTCTAGACAGCAAGTAAGCAGCAGAGCAAGGCAGCATGTCATTTGTGCAGTGGGTCTCACTAGTGGTTTCTACAGGATCCATGTGCACAGCATTCTGTCTATGCTGTGGTTATGCTCGGTACGATGGCTCCTCCCGACCCTACTGGGTCCATGAGCAGCTGTACTCACGGGTTCAAAAGATCACACAGGAATAAAGAGGACAACATGCAAACAACATGTGACTTTGTCTTTCTGAGGTAGATTTGCTGTTCATTTGGTGCCTGTTTTTTTTACATAATATGATGATGATCGGATATACAATCCGGAGTCTGTATATTGTGTTGTATTTAGAAAATTGACCAGATGTTCTGTGCGTTCCCATGTCTGACTTCCTTTCCCAGTTGATCTGCTCTTTTCAGCTTGACCCATGCTTGCAGCCAGCTCTGTTGAAAATAGACCCGGCATACATGGAAAGGAGCAGAGCGAGATGGTGATGTGTGCAATGGAAACACCAGCATTGACTAGAGAGGCGATCAGCGATCAGCCCTGGAGTGCGTGATGCGGTAGGAACGCGGCACACACGGATAAGGTGGAAACATGCAGTTATTAACAAGTTATAGACTACTATAGTAAACAGACCAACAAGTGATCACATGTCCTGGTGTACTGCATCTAAATATCCCATAAAAAGAGGTAAACATAATTTTAAATGTTTTTATAAACTGATGGTTTAAATTGAGCCTGATTTTAGGCACCTTTTAGCACCTCTACTTCATGCACCCCTGCGTCCCTGTTGTTTCCCACATTTTGCTCTATGATCCCATTAGTATATTCCATTATCTTATTTTAGCAGGAAGCAATAAAACTTTGCAATCGTCATAGATTTAACTGAAAATGCTGGGAGGATTTTAAAGACATGATGGTTTGACACCAATAAAACAGGGTCAGGATTATTTAGAGGCAACTTAAAGAGGACATTTCTCAACCAAATATCTTACATCGATGAACAATTGAATGTGGTAGAGAGACACATTGACACTGTCTGTTATCTGGACTGTTTGTGTCAGACTGGTTCTCCTCACTTGCAGTTTGAGGTCAGCATGATTGGGCAAAGAGAGAGCTGGTCTTGGAGCCATTCCCAGCCAACTGGCCCACTCAGCTGTCTTGGGGACTGGTTGACTGTTGTCCCACTCTCCATCTCTCTAACAACAGCATAACATCTAGCTGCTTACTTAAACCTCTCAAATTAATCTGGAGTAAAGCTTCTTTTAATAGATAATAAAATGTAAGGTAGACTTTGGTCATGCTACCCTTCCCAGGATGAATTTACAGTTCACCCCTGATAAAAGGTATGCTTTAATAAATAACCATTCTTTAAGCCCTCTATGTTAGCATTCCTGTAGATTATGCAAACTACAGGCTGCTAGCCAGAGGTTCTGCTTTTCAACAGGCAAGGCAGGCAACTGCTTTTGGTCCATGGCCAGTAGGGGCCCAACCGAGGACTGAAAACCTTTAAACCACATGCAGCAGTGGCTCAGAATGTGCAAATTTTACAATGACAGTAGGAAACCTCCTTAAGTGGGCCCTATCTGACAATACTCAATGTTGTTGCGCTGCTCAGCATTCCAATATTCCTGTGAAAACGTAACGCCTCCGGTGGATTTTGCTTAGTGCCCCAGCTGACTCAGAATCACCACTGCTAGTCGAATTTATTTGTAGAAAGTTATTGTCAGGAGTTGGAAACAGGGAACTGGACCCAAATGCAGAATAACTAAAAAAATGATTTATTTAAACTAAAAAGGCACAAGGCAAAACAAACTACTAGGAAACTCTTCAAACTGAAACAACCACTGAGGGTAAAAAACACAGCGGGAGACTGATAAGAACTTACTATACACTGAAATACAACAATGAACTGACGACACGAGGGAAGGAACACAGAGACTAAATAGACAAGGGTAATCAAACACAGGTGAGACTCACAAGACACAGGTGAGAACAATCAGGGCAATCACACTGGAGGGAAACACACAGAGGCAGGAATGAACACATGACGAGAAACACTGAGGACAACTACAAAACCCATACATGCAACACTGAAGACACAGAAACTCAAGAATGCAACTAGAACATAGAGGAACACAAGGATAAGAAATTACAGCATAAAACACGAAACGCTAAACAGTCACTAGGAACATTCATTTAAAGAAACACAAGGGAAACAACACCAGGGAAGGATGAGAACTAAGACCATATAAAGAAATCTAAACTCTGAACTACAAACTAAAACAGACCAAATCATGACAGTTATCCTCTTTCAATCTGCATACGTCCTTTCAAGCTGTACCGCCAACAATCAAGGAAACTTATTTTGTACAAAATAAACATCAGAAAATCTATAAGTTTGAAATAACCACACGATACTTGTTCCCTAATGAAAGGATAAGTGTTGCTCCAGTCATGCCCCTATATCCTACTGATCAACCATGTAGACCGATGGGCAGATGGAGCCAGGACATCAAGGAAAATAACTTAAATCGACTGGAGAACAGTGTGTAGTGTCTTTACTTTCCAATTTCTTTAAGGCCAAGTCTTGATGAAAACCTGCTTTCTCCCACAGTTGTCCGGTCATCTCTGTCTAACATTATTTGGATACATTACATTATTAATCAGATATTGACATAGTTTCACTCTAACAGAGGTATATGATACAGGCTACGATAAACCAGAATATATGTCATATGGCTCTCTTTCATGTTATAGAAGATTAAGGATCCAAAAATGAACCTTATCCTTCGGACACTTGCTTTTAAAAATTACACCGTAAATCACTTCTGAATATCATAATCAGTATGTTTAAGAGCATGCAGTATCACTTTGTTGGAAAGGACACCTGCATACTTTATCTGAGTTCACATCATTTATACACCTCTCATCTGTCGTTAAGAGTACCAAATGTTTAAAGCAGAGTGTCAGCGGTACTTTACAGTGCTTAAAGGGGTTGAATGGAGGGCAATGCAGTCCAGCCAGCAGGGATATCAAAAGTCTCTGAGTCATGCAAACACCACTCTCACCCTTGAGAAATCCCTCCACAGACAGCTGACACTGCATGTCACACTGCAAATTTCACAGCACACTAAATTCAGAGTTCCCAATGTTGTGCAATTGGCCCGTCCTTCTGAGCTCCTGTATTCGAGGCTTCATTACATAAGAGTCAGTGTGATCAGCCTGGTTAGTCTGACCTGCTCACCTTGGCTGAAATGATAAGATCTTTCAAAGGCCCACGAGTGGATTTGTTGGCACTACAACACTGCACACAAAACGCTACCAAAAAAGAGTAGCTACTCGCTGATGTAACCTTGCACATCTAAAACATTTTTCAAACTGAAGATTGACAGTTCAAAAATATTTTTTAAAGGAAAAATTAGGCAAAACCAGGTATTTCATATTTTCTCCCCACACATTGTGGCCAAAGAGTCCACAACCATAGCAGCAGCTCTGAAGGCAGGTGCTTATCCTCAGTGGTTATTTAAGCTAAATGCTAAACTCCCAATGCTAACATCCTGCTTTAAAGCAGGCGTAACTTACAGTGATCACCAGAATCTTGATGTGCTAACGTTTACTAAATGTTTCCTCTAAGTAAAGTTGAGGCTGACGAAACCATCAGATTTCTTTTCAGACATTTGGACATGAACCAAATGTGCTTGCTCATTTTTTGGATTCATGTTTGGACTCTGCAAATGACATTGTAAAGAACCCTGTGAATGCTCTATGTGACAATTTCCATAAGATAACTTCTGTTGTGATTTGAAACTTTATAAATGAATACAAACTTATGATAATGGCTCAGTATTGTGATTGTAATTCAGTTATTGGGTCTACCAAATTGTGTGCCAATGTCTTAATAAATGTTTAGACATGTCATTAAAAACCATGAATTCCATCCTCATAGTAACACTGCAGCAACAGTCAGAGGTGTTAGTATTTTTGTTTTGTGTTTAATCATGCTTGAGTCTCGTTTACTTAAGAGGAGGTGAGATTGCTTACACCCGGAGCCAACGTGGCACTCATTACAGAGCTCCTCTCTGATTGGCCCAAGAGGACAGGTAACAGGGTATAACAGCAGTCTGGGTGGTGTGGGTTACCGTTGAGAAGACGGCTGTGAGGGGAGCTAGTTTTTCATATGTTCAATCAGTTTGTCCTCTTTATTGGTGGGGATTTTGTCTGCAGAGGACTTTTGACCAAATGTTTTTTTGTGTGTGTTTGGCTTGAATCAACTTTAATTTCAACCAAGAAATCTGCAACCTGGTTGTCCGTCCCTTTTTCCTTTCTTTCTACTCACATCAACACTTCACTTATATGGTTTCAGCTTTGTATGGGTATTTTACATAAAAAACCTCCTGGCATCAGTTCATCAGTGCACAACACATTGAAAAAAGAACCTGACTACTGGTCCCAGCCAGTCTGAGTAAGGTGCTATTTACAGTGGTTTGCTGTACAAATCTTCTCTTCCTGTGAGGTTTCAGGGAGAGAGAATATGGCCTCTACTGGCAGCCTTTTTGCACAATAAGACACAGATTAAGAGTGAAAAATAGACGCTGCAGACGTCTCAGTGGACAGACAGTTGCTAAAGAGGAGAGGTTACATTTCTGTGTAGGAGTATCTCGGGTATGAAGAAAGAAGGTTAAGGCAATAGAGAGAGAGATGTTGTAAGACATGCAAGTACTGACAAAGTCGTTAAAGCATGATTATAATCTGAACGGAAGATGAACTCAGTTCAAACATCGCTTTGCAGTACAGAAATGACACAGTTGAAAAACTCTGTGACAGATGATAGAAGTTGAAACTTTATACCTCAAAATGTTTGACATGGATTCAGCTGAAAATCTCTTCAGGGGGCTCGACTGTCCAGTTTGGTTTAGAGGTCAGAATTCTTGTGTGTTAAACCACCAGACTCTGAAAGATCCCTCGTGGTGAATAGGCTGTCCCATAACAGATTATTTTCATGATAGTGTGCACCAAAAAGGCCTCCAAACTGAATAACAAAATGTTTGGCTCACGATTTCACAG
Organism: Tautogolabrus adspersus; assembly: GCA_020745685.1. NCBI lineage: Eukaryota > Metazoa > Chordata > Actinopteri > Labriformes > Labridae > Tautogolabrus > Tautogolabrus adspersus. Next base: position 4,938,437 of record CM036538.1, on the reverse strand, counting down.
CAGAATGTTCCTCGTGGTGACTTTGGATCCACCATATTGGTAGGATGGTAGGATTGGTAATGGTCACTAATCATGATTCATTTGAGGGTTTGATGTGATGTCATTGTGGGTATGGGTTGGGTTACATAAAGGATTAGAAATGAAAGACCAACATTTGCTGTTGATGGTAAACAGTAAGCAGACAGCGTCTGTTGTCAGGGTCACAAGATTGGTACACCAGACCACACAGTTGACTAGGTTTTCAAAATAAAAGACAACCAAATAATAACGTTCTTGTTCTGTAGCTTTAAACACCTTACTGTGTTCACCCCTATGTTCAGTCTGGTCCAGATGTGAATGCTGTACCATATGATTCACAGCTTTTTATAATGAATGCTTTTCTTTTATGAAAAAATCATGCTGTCCTTTGGGTTTTCTGTGTCTGACTTGTCAATAACCGGCTAACATTTTATCCACTTCAATAAAAAATTTGGCAAAATGTCCGTCCACCCTGACACCTGTTGAAGGCGCTTGCACAGTATTTTACTCTTGTCTTCATTTATTATAGAAATGTTTAGACTTTTTTTAGTATTCATTTGTTATTTAATTGTGTATGGGGATTGTTTTTATTGTATTTAATGTGTTACTTGATGTTTTTATGGCTGCCTGTCTTCTTTTTTTAGTTTTCTCTCCTCGTTTCCCCTCTTGGGACAATAAAGTATACTTAATGTAATCTATTTAGAAAAGAAATGTTACCCTCCGCACCCTAAACATGATGTTACAGTGAATGTTACTGGTGTCTTCCTCAGGTTCACCGGGCACTATCACATGGGCTTTCACAGGTGTGTTTAATACATAATGTCACATGACCAATCATCACGATATAGATTATTCAGTACAAAAACGTTCATTACATCATGATGTGATTAGTACAGTACACTTTTTCTTCAAAATAAAAAATGCATGTTTTTAAGATGACATTACGTACAGTAGAGTAATAGTAATAACACCAGTTCATGTAAATTAAAGCTAGTGAACATCGTCCTCTGCAACATGGCCGGCTGAATAAAATACTGAATACAATAAACAGTTAAACTATTGGTACTGCAGTTGTCCCTCTGGCTGCCACTGCATGGTGAGGGGTTAGTGTTAAGGGACCTAATGACTCATCTCTTCCTATAGGCCTACATTACCTGAAAAGAGACAGATCAAATCCTGTGCTTCATTGAGTCAATATGTTTTAGTTTTTCTCAAAAATCCAAAATGCCTCCCTTCTTAAGAGCTGGTTAATGACATGGTCCCATCTTGGTCTAAGTTGCAGTTAGTTCACCTGAGTAATTAGTTTGGGGCTTCACCAACTCTGAAGACAAAGTTGTATTTAACTCTCTCCACCAACCAGCTAATCAGATTCTCACTCAATCAATCATTATCTGTATCTGTATCTGTATCGCGCCAATTCATAACAAGAGTTATCTTGAGACGCTTTACAAAAGAGCATATGGGATGATATGCAGGAAGGATTTCTTCTTTGTATTCCTCAAGTTCTTGTGGTCCACACTTCCTTGCCGCTGAGGTGGAGGTCGGAGCAGGCCGTGCATGAATGAGGATGGCGGTGGTTGTGGGGACGACACAGTCCGATGCTGGTGATGATTCTCAGTTCCATTTGCATGAAGGGGTCACGTGATAGCAATGCTTTCAGAGCAATGTAATAATTATATATCAATGTTTCAATTCTGCAGTCACAGCGTGATGAACACATGAGTTTGACAAAAAGTTTGAAGGATTGGTTGAATAGCTTTATGGTGTTCGTAACAGGCTGTGAGTTGGACATGATTCCCTCTGACATGTTTTAATGCAAAGTTTATTTTTGTAGAGAGAAGTAACAGTTAGAGAATACTACAAGCTTTGTTTTGAATTTGTCATGCTGGTAGTTAGGAGGAAGTCGTACACATTCTCAAACACACACACACACACACACACACACACACACGACCTCATGGTCATATACTGTATGTAATGGCCCACAGATGTGTTCTCTGCTCTTGGCTCTACAAAGAGGACACCCTGATGACTTCATGTTGGAGCTGCAAACAGTTCACAACAAAAGAAATAATGCTGAGACAAAAGCAGATGAGAACATCAATACATTAACTACAGTTTTCCAGGACAAGAGATCAGACATTTTCCTTGCCAAGGCAGCATACTGAACATGATGTTATGGAGCAGAGTACACTCCAGGGGGGGATCATGAATGTGCATGCAGGAACAAAGGTACATGTTTATTCTATTGTATCCTACATTAAAGCTCCTGCATAAACCAAAGACATCTTAAAACCTTTCCCAATTTGACAGTACATACCTGCCTCTGTTTTGACTATCCATTTTTTAAAAGGCTACTGTAAGAACTCTTTAAGCCAAATCACTTCTCAAGATTTTTGATCCTCATTTATGCACGCTGGAGGATTCTGCCTGACCATCAAGAACAGTTTGTCCATTCTTTTTTGACAAATCACATTTAGCTTGACCATCAATGTGAGTTTCCTTTGGCCACACAGCTGCTGAGGCTTTGAGCGTATGAATTTGGGCGTGGTTTCATCTAATATTGTTTGGTAGCCAAGATACCTTATGTTGGATGTGACAAACTCGAGAAGGGAAGACATCAGTCCTTGTTTAGCCAATTTTTCCTCTGACCACCACCACCATCCTGCCCATCACCGCCTCGTGCTTGTAGGACAACATTTGAGCATGCAGAGGAGGATAGAAACTGAGGCTGTTTTTCTACTTAGAGATATTGTTCTGTGTGTTTGCAGAGCAAATTAACTATCAGTGAAATGCCAAACCAGTTTGTGAGTCAATGTTGGCTAACATTATCAGCCCACACACCTTACACCCTTATCTGACAGGCTTCAGGTGGGAGGATTTGATGTTTGTCAAGGTGTTGAATTAAAGAAGGGACTCCTTTTTACAACAGTTGTTGAGGTATTCAAATTCTTGGCACCACTTGTGTCTTTATCCTGACTTTTTGTTGGACTGAGTGTGGTGAACTGATGCTCGAGACAGTCTGTGAGAGAACTCACTGGGATTTCCTGTCAAGCTAAGCTTTTCCAGTGCACAAGAGTAGAAAACTATGAAAGTAAAACCTGTGGTTAACTATATTATTCTTTTATGTATGAACTTATGCACGGCCTCAATAAACTTAAAACAGGTCTTAGTCTTTAGCTGTCACTGCACAGACTGTTTAGAGTTTGGTCAGTAAAGCAGCTGAAGCTTTCATACAGGGTGGATGTTTTATGCAGATGTGTGTGAGGTGATGTGTTCAAAGCAAATGAGGGAGGAGTGTACGCAGCCCCATTGTCTCACTGTTTCCTTTCTAACAGGAAATGTGTTTCCCTGTAGATGACTGCTGCATCCATGCAAGCTGAGATTACTCGGAAAGAATATCGATACACGCACACACGAGAAAAACAAGCGCATGCTCACAGTTTCACTCACTCATTCCCTGGACACACAAAGTGCAGCACACTCTGTTTCTTCTATCATGTCAACTGAAATCATAGATCACAGAGATTCTGCACAGCTCTTGACAGCCACAGGTCTGTGTCAATGAATCAACCTAACTCACTAAACTGAATTCACACATAAAGCACCGTGGAGCTACAGCGTGTAACCTTGAGCCTGTCTGAACATCATAAAGCCAGCGGGAACACTGATAAGATACTGCATGTTTACGTACTGTATACAGCCTGCTGGGTATAGAACTCCTTGTCTGCAGGTGGCCTAAACCAAATATATTTGGGCTTTAGAGCAGCTTGTGTGGGTTTTATACATACAGGAGGACTAATCAATCTTGCATATTGTATTGTTCTGCTGTTTCTTTTTTTCTGTATGACGTCCAAAAAGGATATCACATCTGACAATCCATTGTTTGAAGAGGTTTGGTGCTGTGAATTTTATTCTTGAATTGCTCGTAATTTTAAAAAAACAGAAAGGCCAATGCTGCAAGTAAAACTAATATGTGTCCCTAGTCTGTCTACAAACCCCCATTTATGAGAAAGTCCATCTTCTCGGTCTTTTGCCTGCTCCACTTTTCAGAAAATGTGTGCTCAAACAGGCCGTTTGGAGATTTACCCTTCATGACATCACAAAGGGCAGTAACCCCTCCCCCAGGTGGGTTACACTCCCACAGCTAGGTGTTTGTTCTGCCCTCTGAGACTGCCTTCTCACCGTAAACTGTTATTGGGCATGGAGCAGAAAAAGCTCGAACTACCCAAGTCCTTCCAGAGAGGGGCGTGGTCAGACACAGCTCATTTGCATTTAAAGCTAAGACACAGAAACAGCCTGTTCTGAGCAGGGCTGAAATAGAGGGGTTTATGGGCATGATATGACAGGAGGATAATATGTGACCTTCTTCTTTATATGAGATCTTTTAATAATTATTATTAGACCAATACAGCTGCTAAGATTTGGGGTTTTGTAGTATTGCTAAGCATGTGTTTCTAAGACTGATTTTATAAGAATATTGTTACAATAATGTGTCTCGTGCGCTCTTTTCACAAGAAGGTGCAATATTGTGTTAATGGTTGCACCCATTTTTAAAAGGATTTGTAGACTAAAATAAAAATTCAGAACAACACCGGACTTCTCCTTTTGGAAAGCCTTTTGTTTTAGGTACCACGTCCTTATGTTTTGCAGCTCAGTAGCCAGCAGGAGGCTGTTGTTGAACTGGGACACCCACTGTAAATGAAAAGCAAAATATCTAACTTTTTCAATAAACAAACTTCCATATCAGCAGTGCCTCCTGTGTGTAATGTATACGTGGAAATATGTTTCTTTACAACAACTCTTTATGTGCCCTTATTTTGAAAGGAGGCTCATGAGCAGAACCAGGTGCAGCCTCCTGTACTGCATGTTTATGTCTGTGAGCAGTTGTCAAGGTAAATGCTTTCACAGTTGGGGGGATCATATGGGTTAAATTAGCAGTCGCTTCCTCCACCTCCCAGCTCTCTGTTCTCTCCATAACCTCCCTATAACACATGCACAGAGACGCACAGAGGCCTACCTGATACATACTGAATATCACTAATAATGAAACTTATCATCACCCTTATCAGCTGCAACGTCTGAACAGCCTCCTTAGGGTGAGTCAGCACCTTCTTGTATTTTCAACGTTGAGACTCAGTCTGGTCCTCATTTCTGTGTCAGCAGGGGTTCAAGCCGTCCTGGATACAACAATGAAAATAATTTACAGTGATGAGAATCTAAATGGAAACTGGTGTGCTTACTGGTTCTCCTGGGACTTGTTGTGGACACCAGGCCAGTGGTCTGTACTTCAAGGTATAGGATTTGGGGTGACGAGGTTAAAGCCTGGCTCTACACGTCTAATGCAGTGATTGCCATTTTAGTTTATCCTCACATCTAGCCGGCTGCTGACCAGGCTTTGTCCTTTATAAAAACACTTACAAAGAGACAAAACGTACATCCAAGCAAAATGCATACAGGTGCAGGACAAAAAAATGTATTAACTGCAGAAAAAAGAGAAAGGGATGCACACTGTTCAGCTCCCAATGAGCAACTTTATTTTATTCAGGGCAACGTTTCAGGGCAAACAGGGAAAGACAGGCAAATAGTTGCCCTGTTCAAAATAACGTCGCTCATTTTGAGCTGAACAGTGTGCAGACCTTTACCTTATCAAAGCACTGCCTCCAATCAATCCTCCAGATTTTCAATCAATCAATCGATTTCTAATAAAAGTTATCTCAAGACACTTTACAAACAGAGCAGGTCTACATGGTACTCTTTGTTATATTACTTACAAAGACCCAACATTAATCCACCTTGAGCACAACACTAAGCAACATTTAGCAAAGTAGCAGTGTCAAGGAAAACCGACAACAATAAAATCAAAAGGATAAGATTTATAGCTACAATACCAGTGATAATGGCTAAAGTGTGTGTAGTATTAGCAGTAACAACAAAGTATGATAATAGGCCGATCATTGAGGATTTGGGAGTTTTTGCATTGATCAAGAGGGAAGGTAAGAGTGTTCAGAGTCGCAGTTTAAAACATATGACTGCACCTTTTCACTGAGACTGGCTGAACGCTGAAGCCTCGCTCGTGTTTAACAAATAAGATGAATGAGCCTAAAGCACGCTTTAGATGATGGTAAATGGACTTGAGCTTGTATAGCACTTTTCTAGTCGTCTGATTTCTGAAACACTTTTACACCGCATGTCACGCCTACACATTCACACACTGATGGCAGAGAGTGACCATCAAAAGTAATTTATCCCATTCATACACATTCATAAGTCGCTGATGAAGCAGCTGGAGCAACTTGGGGTTAAGTGTCTTGCCCAAGGACACATCGGTCATGTGGCTGCAGAAGCTGGGGATCAGACGCCCGACTCTACCACTGAGCCACAGCTCAGTTTGTATATGATTTTTTTGGATCGCTCCCAAGTCAAAAATCACATAAAATAAGCCTCACACTGTAGCGCACGGCATTTTTAATACATCAAAGCAGCTCATTAATTTAATTCACCACACAGTTGTAGGCATGCTCTAAAGATGGGGAGGTCATATTAGAAGCCCTATAATTGTTAATGTTCGCATGCTGTTTTTTCTGCATTCAGCAGCTGCAGTTTATGTTTCATACCTTTTTATATTTGTCTACTATTGCAATTCTCTCTTTTGCTTTGTTTTATGCTGTCATCTGCTTGTACACTTGTCCATATTAGTTATAAGTTCAAATGTCACAAACCCCTCACCTTTTATGTGAATGCGTCACCAGCGAAACCTGGGTTGACTTACCAAGTTGGTAACCAGCTTATATTGCGTAGCATATAGTTGTCAGGCTAATAGAAGACAGACATATCTCCTGAGGCCTGTACTACGAATCGAGTTAAAAAGACCCAGGGTCTCTTTGGGTGATCTGGCTTCACTAACCCTAACATAATAGGTCGTGCTTAACAGTCCTACGAAGCTGGTTATCAACCTGATAGGTAAACCCAGAGTTACCAAGAGCGCGTTCACATAAAAGGGCGGAGTTATCTTCATTTAACCTATCACAATCATAACTGCGTCTGCCGTCAGCAGATCGTCATATCTAAAAACTCTGATCAAACTATACTATTAACAATATAAATACGTTTAAGACAAACAGGCTCCCAAAGACTAAAGTTACAAAGCTGCAGCAACAAATGGCATAAAAACAGAAAAATCAGCGAGTATTAACGTCCAAACTGCGACTTATTATATTTGTTCCATCATTAGTTCACCTTAGAACTGACCATAATAACTCCTGTTTCTTCTCTGAACTGTTGCTCTGACTCTTTCATGTGGAGAGTAGAACAGTTTGAGAAGCTGCAGCTCTGACGATCACAAACAGAGCGGCATGGAGACATTAAAAAAATAATATTAAGATATAATTCAAAGATAGGCTATAAGAAGCTATTCGTAATTGTGCATCTTAAAAACACAACTAGGAAGGATGAAGGACGATATAGCGTATATCAGTGAAAAATAATCATTAACTTAACGGACTATAATGTAAAATCATACGGGACACATGAAGTGTCCTCCCCCCTCTCTCGAACAGCTCCGGGAGCTCCACGATCAAAAGATCTGATTGGTCAGTGGGCGGAGATTTTCACATGTTGATCTCGTATCTCCAACATAACCTGCTCCGGAGCAGGTTAGGTGTGCAGCGTAAGTTACCGTGGTGATATACCCAGGTAAAAAGTGAACGACCCTCGTAGGACTGAAAACCCAGGGTTAACCCTTAAGTTACCTCGCTAACCCCAAATCCTGCTTCGTAGTACAGGCCTCAGGTTAGTTTTACTTGTTTTGTAGTACTAGTGAGCAGTGTGTGAAGTTTACAGCTGTGGATACCAGGTTATGTGATTATGGTCAAAAGCCATGAAAACAAATTCTGCAGATGCACATTTGAGATGAGTTTATAACAGGATGCATTTAAGATAATCATGCCCCAAAATTCTGAAATGTTTTAACCACTCAGATTTATTTAATGAAGAGTAGTGCAGTTTTGGCCGACCTCAGACGAAACAACGTGTGACAAAAAAAGCTCACCTTAGATTTTTTGCAACCCATTTTTTTTCCATGCACATGTTTGCAACCCAATGAAACTGTCACCACTGCCCACTTTTGGGTCCAGACCCACCAGTTGAGAACCACTGCTGTAGATTATTACACAGATCGGGGCCTCACTTGATAAACTGTCAGAACAGAACAGACCATCAAGCACGTTAAGTTGAATGTCAACAAGCAAAGCAAATACCTGCAGAGTTGGCTGCTTCCAGAACACAAAGGTCATGACCTCTGAGGCTTTTTCTGAGAATGGAAAAAAGTGCAGTTTGTATTTTGTAATGTTTATTGAAACAGTGTTGTGTTTTTAAAGGGAGCACACCGACATGTTTTAAACGTCACTGGAGTGAATAAAACGTTTGAACACCTCTTACCACCGTAATGTATCAGACTACTTCAAATAAACCGTTTTCAGGTAATCATGCTGAGCAGCAGTTTCAAATCTTGACACGATCATGCAACAACCGACACCATACACACGCAAATCAATGCTACGGTTCCCTTTTGGGAGGCGTGGAAACAAAAAGTATAGTTTTATGGATTTTTTAACCTACGTTTGTTTATATCCAAGAAATTTGAAAGATTGTAAATATTCAGAATGAGCTATTGGCAGTTCCTGTTTGCAGTTTACCCATTGTGATTTTTAAGGCAATGTCTGCAGCAAACATCCATCAAAAGATTCACAGTGTGTGCTGATTAAGACATGTGCTAATCAGACCAATTTAATTTTTCGTGCAAGTAATTTCTGCTGTAAAAACTGACTTTTTTGAATTGGTTGGTACGAAGCAACAGAGCCTGCTACACAACGCTATAATGACAATATTTGCCTCTATATCAATGCTACGTGTAGTCCAACGGAATGACAACATCAACAAAAGAGTGGAGAACAACATACTGACGAACAGAAAACATAATGCAGCCGTTTAATTACGTGCACGTAGTGGTCGCATACAGACACTCTATGCACCGTGCAGCAGTAACAGTATAGAATGTTACTCCCCCTACCATTGGCTCGAGGTGAATTCTCCGTTGAATATCCTGCTGCGTTCTCACATCAGCCCACTCGGACTTTCTGCGGAAAAAATACTAGGGGGCTGGCAGGAGAAACTCCGGGTGAAGTCCGCAAGAAAAAATGTGGCTGTTTGTGTTCACATATACAGCCCCTCCGGGTAATCTCCGGAGTTTTTCAGGAGATTTCTGAATGTGTGAAAAGGGTTTAAGTGACTTCTGTGCATCTGCAGCCAGCCTCAAGTGGACACTCGAGGAACTGCATCGGCTTCATTTTTTCAACAATGGAGGTTGCCACTTGGTTGAAACTGAACAATATTAGAAGAATGGCATACTTGATTTTTTTCTTCTTCTTGGATTTCTGTGTATTATATCCTATGCTTATTAGGCGTTACCCCTGGAACAGATAAAGGGTAATGGACTGACTCAAGGACGTTAAAACTGGTGTGACTGGATCAGACATTGATCAAACCCACCATTTACAGAAAAACGATGGCGTCTCTAAAGTTATTTGGGTACGTCCTCTCGTTGTTTTTCTAAAAGACATAAATAGAGAAAACTACAACTTCCAAAAGACAACATGAACATGATTTTTTTCTTTTCAGTTTTATTTGTAAATGCATCTTGGATAGAACAAAGAAAAAATATATAATATATTCATATGTACTGAAATGCTATGTACATATTTAGGGTTTACACTAAAAATCTTCACAAGCTCTGATTTGTTTTTAAGATATGGTCTCAGGGTCGTCTCAGTGGGACTCCTGGATGCAGCGATGCACACTCCTGCATATTTACATACATTCATAGGATGCGATAAAACACCTGTGTTCACACAAGCATTACAAATTCAAAAATTGAATAAAAAGGAATGATGTACAATGTTGTGTACCCCTGCTTGTTGTCACTTTACACAAATGAAGTACACATGGACGGCATGGTCACACCCCTACATATTCACAGCGGGGCGTGGAACACTTTCAGTGAGGGTTATTACAAAGTGTGCCATGGCCTCGAAGGGATGTTGTGACAACATTTCTGAGAAGATCATCCTCCTGGTAGTTCAGCACCGCGGTGTGGAGAGTGTCCATTGATGTCACTTTAACGACTGAGGCGTGTCTTACAAGGCGGTTCCAGTCAGACAGTCACATGAAGCAGAGTTGAGGCAGATTTTGTGTCAAGTTGTCAGCAAAAAAAAAAGTTCTGATAATAAAAGCAGACTGAGACATTCAGTTCTATGGCTATGCACTGACTGCTGTATTATGACACCTTTTGAACAGTCATTTAACACCTCATGAAAAGGTTGATCACTGAAGAGCCCGATTTCCCAAACCACTGGGCTCTCCAGTAAGGATTTTGTGGTACAGTAAGGCCAGAAAAGTACGAGACGTAGAAGAGGGGGTAGGTACACATGACTTCCCTTAATAACACAATGAACAAAGTTCAATTAACACTGATCAGAAGGCTGATTCAACAATACGCTTAACCTTTCAGCTGGGTTTCATTTTTGCATTTCTTACGTTGCCTTGTCATTCTCCTCCTTTAGTCACAGCAGGTTTAGGGTCTGTGTTCATTCATGGCTTAATTTGCGCTGGAAGCGCCTGCAACCTCAGTTTCTGTTGCTCGGTTACAAAAGCTGACTTTTGCTTCCCTTGGTAGTGACTCTTAGGACTGTTTTATGTAGCTCTGTGTGCTTAATATTTCCTTTATTCAAGGAAACAGCACCAACAAAACATGAAGATAATTTAAAGGAATCGTGTCCTGGTGCAAACAGCAGCTTCACACCTGGAAATGTTACCCTCGAGTCAGATCATCCTCTATCATTGTTTTTTAAAAGCTGATATCAGAATCCCGCCCATTTTTGATTTTGATTGGTCAATGAGGGAGAAGTGATTGATATTGATAAGCGCGGCGATGTTCCTTAAGTTGAACTATTTTCAACAGAGAGCGCTCTGAGCGTAGCAACAACAAATAGCTGACGACGAGAGGCATTTTGTGCTCAGGACGGTGAGTGCTGAAAAACGCTGAAAACGCTGAACTGCAAAATAGAACATTTTGAATGTCACTGCCAGCACAAAAAAAAGGCTGTCAATAGACACAGGTCCTTATAAAGAGGCTTTAAAATATGAGAATAGTCCTGGTATCTCACATACAATTTCCCTTAATCTGTTATGCAATCAGTAGTCCATGACCACATTTATAAACAGGTCTCTCCCTGTGCATCCACACTTTGACTGTACTGTCTATGAACCGTGCAGCATAAACGAGGACAAAGCAATCAGAGGAGCCTCCCAGGAGAAACCTCTGTGGACCCCGGGAAGAGTAACTACGACTCTGTAGCAGCTAATAAGGATCCCAGTGACCTTCACTCTGGCTTCTTCCACATTGCATAACATGAGGAATGTCCAAGACATTGGCAGCTTTCAGGAAGATAAAGGCAGAAGTTTTGATCCAGGTAGAATGGAAATGCAAGGCTCGAACCAAAGCGATGGCATAATCCAGACTAAATGAAAAGAAGCTTGTCTTATCTTCTGCTGACGAAGGCGATAAAGACAGAACAGACAGCAGTACCAAAGCACCGACAACAACCTGACACTGATTACAGGATGACTCTGTGTTGGTTTACTTTTGTACAATAAATTAGAACAGTCAAAGACTGCTGAAACAAAAAGTCAGGTGTGCCTCAACTCCCTTTGCACGCACACACTCGTACGTTCTCCTCACACTTTGCTCCTGTTGTCTTTAGTCTGTGTGAGAGAGTTCTCAGCAGTCCTGGTGATCCCAGTGATGCGAGCAGCGCGGTGTCAGTTTGCTGAGCGAACTGTCCGGCTGTTCCGTGGAAAACGGTGGACCTTGATGTGTTTTGATAGGTGGTCGCTGCGGGCGAACTTCTTCTCACACACCAGACACTGGTAGGGCTTGACACCTGAGTGGGACCGCCGGTGTCGAGAGAGCTCATCTGACCGGGAAAACCTGAAAGGGAAGAAATAGAAATGTTTTACTTTCAGGAAGAGCAAGAGGATACAATAAGACAAGTGGATACAGGAATCTGATGACGCAAGACTGAGCCCAACATCTACACACAAATATCTGCAGACTGTAGAATCAGCAGGCAAGGGACACATTTGTTCTCTATAGCATCTTGCAACCCCCAAAATAAGGGTGCCAGAGACCGGTGACTCCCACTGTCCCTGGAGGTGGTTATGGCATATTACATTGTGCATAGCCACACATACAAACACTTATAGGCCTATCCAAACACTGGAAACAAAACGTAATAAACAGACACACAGGTGTGTGCATCTTTATGTGTAAATAGCAGCAGACACCTACATTGTTGTTGTCACGAACACCCTAAGTATTTAAGTATTTTTACACATTCAATTTATTTCCACTTCACTTAATGATATTGTTTTATTTAAAATCTGTTGGTGGCTCATGACCCCTGCAGGGGGGTCCCACTTTGGGAATCACTGGTTTATAGGGTTTAAATTCCTGTCTATAGTCCACTTAGAGTTTTGAGTCTTGTCAAAACAAAATCAAGTTTCAGATCAAGTTCAGATGTCAAAACTTCAAACTTTTACTTGTATCATATCCAGAACTCAAGGTGTTCCTATAAGGGGTTTTCAGTCAGGCCCTCCAGTATTTATTTAGCACACATACTGTAGTTTGAGCCGGCTGCAGCGTTTCTCTCATTCTCAGAGCGGATTGGGACCAAAGTTAGGCTTTAACTTAAAACTGTAGTTTGCCTTCGCAGCTGAGAGGCCACACATGAGACGCATGGATTCAGTCAGGGACACAAAACTAGATTTATGTTCGATAAAAAACTTTTACACTCAGCATAGTTTGTTTCAAACACTTTTTAAAACAAAGAGCACATGAAAAGTTTAGTAGTAGAAATGAAAGTAAAGGACTTGGGGCTCATTATTATGAACTTGGATCTTAACTCAGGACTTCACAGCTCAGACTTGCATAACAATAATGTGGAGAAAGTAAGTGATACCAGATGAAACATTTTGCATCACTGGTTTGTCTCTCCTCGATGTGTGGTGATGTCTAAGAGGATCACATTAGACTCGTCTTACATAGGCTGATACCGCCCTCAGGATGTTGTTCGCTTACTTTTTTTTAAACTAGTCTTTCTCGTAATCTCATCTCTTGGGCCATCACAAGTTGATGACGAGCACTCCCAACCCCGGGCCGTTTAGTCTAGGGTCCAATAACCCCCTTTTTTGAAAATAAGCTTCTGTCATGATAACATAAGTTCACAAATGAAGTTGTTTAAATTGCATCAATACTCATACAAGTATGAAAACTGGCACAAGGTATCCTGAAACATAGAGGAAAGTAGCAAGAATAAAAAAACTCAGGTACTTGCTGCTATAACTGCTGTTAATGGACTTGAGTTTGTAAACCACTTTTCTCGTCTTCTGAATACTCAAAGCGCTTTTACACCGCAGGTCACACCTACACATTCACACACTGATGGTAGAGTTTGCTATGTGTCCATCAGAAGTATCTAATCCCATTCATACACATTCACACGCCGCTGCCGAAGCAGAAGGAGCAACTTGGGGTTAAGTGTCTTGCCCTCAGTACCAAGACCTTGGGATCGAACCCCCGACCCTCCAGTTCAGAGATGAAAAACTCTACCAACTGAGCCACAGCCGCCCCTTTGCAGTTATCATCCTCAAAACTCACATGAAGACAAGAAAAACTTAACCACCGTACAAACTCTCATGAAAATGATGATTTAAAGCACTTCATGGTCAACATCCAGTCGTATTAAACTTCCAACGACTGTTTTTTTATTCATGAGGGAACTATTTTATGGCTCCTCACAAATACATTTACTGTATGGGGGGGGACACGTGTTCTCTGGATATTCCACAGCGCCAAACTTTCCAAGTGCCTATAGTTCACTTTTGTACACTTGCTCCACGTTTCCCAAGTTCTACACACCAACTCCAAGGCCAGACACGTCTCACTGAGCTCCCCACTGTAATTATGTGTCATGAGCAAGAATGCTTCACATGTTGAAAACACAACTTATCTGCCTGTAACTCATTTGGACGAGAGAAACATTGCAGCATGATTAGCATGCGAGGCATATGCTCCTTGGCTGCAGCCACAGGGGTGACAGCACCGAGGCTTCTTCTTCCCAGTAACCGAGTTCTGTGAAACGGACAGACCAGCTTCTGCATCCCAGATGTTGGCTCTGCTGGCTGACTTGACAAGATGATGAATCGGTACAGTTGCACCCTGTGATTAAGCAGCAACACAAAAGGAACTGCAGTAAAAAAAACCTGTTGTGCTAACTATCACATGCAAAATAAAAGAGCTGAAGTATCAGTAACATATGAAAGCAGATTTTACAGACAAAGAAAAACTGAATTAAACTCGTGACTTTGTATCCAGAGGACTGCTTGTGTTATTGGATCTTGTGGGAACCAGCACATATTCATCTGGTGCAAGATATATTTAGTGTAATCTGGAGCAGGCAGTCGGTGTCATCACCACAGGATGGATGTGGGATGATATTACATACATGAAAATAAAGGAGCTAATGTCTTAACCAAACGCTTCACGTAATGCACTGTCTGCCAGTTACTGTGCACATCTAAATCTGATCTGCAAACAGTTTTAACAAAGTTTGTAGAGATGGTATCATTCTGTAAACACTGAAGCTATCACTGCCACTCTGAAGTCTGACATTCCAACATCTGTTTCAGATCTGTTGCGAAACAGAATCACAACGAATCAGAGAAACAGAAAAGATTGATTATGTTTTTAAACCACGTTCAGTCCCAAATGGATCAACGTGGAGCAGCTTCTTTTATATAAAAGGATTTGTTGCCATTGCCTACCTTCTCAAGGTTTTTACCCTGACACCAAATACAGGCTACAAAGCAAAGTGACCTCCAGAGGAAACCAAGGAGGGTTTGGATGGCACATCTGTAGAAACAGGACTGAGTAGCAGTCAACATGTGCAGGCAGACTTCTTCTCCTGACCTTGACAGAGAGGGGCACACATTGCATCTCTCTCCGTTAAGCATTCCCCTCATGTGTGGGCACATTACTCCCAGAATCCAACCCCCCCAGGGAGTCCCCAGCCTCATTCCTCCAGTCAGTCAGCATGAAAGAGTTTAGTTACACAGCCCAGGCTTGAAGATATCATGCTCTCTGCAATGCACCGAAGGCCTGCCCTGCTCTGGAAAGTTCCACAATTTGACACATCTATCAAACATTCAGCTAATGTCGAATGGCTCTGAGAATGACTAAAAGCTGGGAAACAAGACTTGTATAAGACCTATTACTTATATTTTTTTGTAAACGAGCTCAGTTTTTTAAGATGTATTGTTTTTAGCTTTTAGCCTTTATTTGACAGGAGAGTGGATAGAGTGGGAAATCGAAAAAAAGAGAGAGAGAAAGAGCGGGCCGCAGGCCGGACTTGAACCTGGGCCACCCACTTCGGGGACTATAGCCTCTCAACATGCGGTGCGACCAAACCACTAGATCATATGCGACCCCAAATGAGCACAGTGTTGAAGATAGAGCTGTTTGAAACTGTGATGCCAGATGCAGTTTAGGAGAATAACATACTTTTCCTTTGGGGGGGGGGGGGGGGTTATGCCTTTATTTAGAGACAGGACAGTGGATAGAGTCAGAAATCAGGGACAGAGAGAGTGGGGGAATGAAATGTCGGATTCGAACCTGGGCCGTCCGCTTGAAGGACTACAGTCTCTGTACACGGGGCGCTTACTAACCACTAGACTACCGGCGTTTTTAAACTTTACGTTTTTTTCTCAATAAGAACAAATAAAAAGACAATGTCGTAACCAGCTCACTGAATGTGAACTGAAACATCAACACAAAAGAACAGGAGAAATCTAGCGTTGGTTTTGCAAAGTTATTAATAATATGATTTTAAACTTTATGAGGGGCATGACGTGCGGGAAAGGAGCCACAGGTTGGACTTGAAACCCGGGCTGCCCACTCTCGTGGACTTGTAGCCTCTGCACATGGGCTGCGCACACCAACAGCAGGCCACCGACGCCCCCGGACTTTTAAAATACATTTTAGCCCGACTGAAATTTTACTAAGTTGAATCTGGACCAACACACCTAGATAATGCTGTTGGGGTCGATTTACTTTTGTATGCACCTCAGTCAGCCCCAAACTGGCCTAGGTGTTGTTTGCATGCTCTACAGTTACATTTGACCTGGAAGTCGAAAATAAAAGTGCGTAGAAGGAAGAAAACAACACGAATGTATCAGCATAGTGTAAAAACTGGTCCAACCTCAGGACCCCCCACCAACCCATCAATGAGAAATCGCCATCCTAGTTTCTGAAAATGTACAACCACTAAAATGTATTTAATGAAAAATGTCACAGTTCAGATCAAACAAAGAGACCAGACAAATCAAACATGTTTAAACAGCATCATAGACTTATTGACACTTTTTTTCCCAGGCCCACATTATGCGACCTACTAAAAACACCTCCACGACCCACCTTTGGGTCCCGACCCACCCGTTTGGAACCACTGGTGTAGAATATGTATGAAATGTACAGAGCTGTAAAGTTTTCCATGTTTTCACCGTTGGACATACAGCTTGTTAACTAGTTTGTCCATTGTTTGGTGACATAATATGTCAACCGGAAGGTCCAATAGTAAGAAAAGGGGGAACATCGGCCACCTACAATAATGGAGCCAGACTTAAATCCCTCGTTGCATGTATACTGCCACAGGGGCAGAGGTCAAATTAAACGGCCCTAATTGACTTACCTCGTACTGTTTTTGTAAAGTTCTGCCTGAGAGAGGAGCTGACGCTAACTTTCACTGAGCTAATTTCTCTGATAACTTAAAATGAGGACGTTTCAGAAGTGATCAGAAACAGTAAAAATCAGAGCTCATGGGGAACAATGCTGCCACTGTTATAGTCAAGGCTCAGTTCTTTTGGTCATTACTTAAGTGACAGTTATCTTTGCATCCTAAATGCTTTTTCTGTCCCTGGGATGACCAAGAAATTATCCTGGGAACTTTTTTTCTAACACTGTTAAATAAATCTACTAGATCCAGACTAATGACACATTTTGGTTGACTCATCTACCTGGAAGAGACTTTAAATGTTGTTGGTTTTATTATACATTTTAAAATACAGTATTGAACTCATAGTATCTTTCCGTCTAGCTGTTCCCTCCCTGTTGCTCCCGGCCTACGAGGAACCTTGACTGATCCCTCTCTTCTCTTTCATGCAGCGTGGCAGCCTGGACGTTCCTAACCCACAGTCATGGTAACTATTCAACACTTTGTCTTTGTTCGCTTCCACTTCCTCACTGTTGCTCCCTTCAAATGATTGTGTGCAAAACTGAAACAGGCCATTTTCTCCTCTTCGATCTGCCTCTCTCAACTCCCTCCATGCCTCCACAACCAGCCACACTGTCTTTTCTTTAAAAAAATCAATCTCAGAACTTCTCTGCTCCTCTCTCCATTTGCTTGACTCTCACATTTTTCACAACTTTTTTCTTTCCCTTTCGTGGGCCCCTCTTTCCCTGCATCACATACAGTGGGATACACACACTCACTGGTTCTCACAGACACAAACTACATCCTGCCTTTTGTGTACAGACAAGAGCCCTTTGTGAGCTGGAACACACAGCCTGAAACTCCTGCACACATTTCTGCAGCTCCCCTCATACTTCAGGACACATTCATTATTACAAGTACAGTATGACTTATGGAGTGTTGCCAGGTAGGTAATACAGTCTAAAGGCCCAACACAATGTTTTTCAGACACGTTATACATTACTCATTAACTGCCTGCACAATGGGGTTTATAAATGGTTTAATGTTTTAAAGAGGAGGCTCCTCTTTGACTAATCTCTGCAAGTTGTGGCAGGTAGAAACCACATAACATAACGGCTCACTGGTTGGGTCAGTTTTTCACTAACCTGTTCTGCACATGTAAAAGCAAGCACACCATATTCATCTATCAAAGTGCACATGCTAGGCATATGAAAGACACACACGCTATGCCACTTGGATATTGAGTTTGTGTGAAGAGATAAGACCGGGGGACTCCTCAAAGGTCCAAGAATTACATTTTGCATTTCCTCACAATGATCGTGTAACGATTTACTTACAGACTAACCAATCAGCTTAAGTTACAAGTGGAATGTAATGGGTCTAGACTTGCAAAGTACGACAAACGCTAAATATTTATTTCCTACACATAATCTAATTTCAAAGTTTCCATTTACAGAAAAAGGTTGTTTTCAATTCATTAATATTGAACAGCAAATTGCTAAATCACACAACGCCTGTGCCTCTGCTCTAGAGGACGCCGGTCAGAGGTTAAAAATCCAAGCTGTTATTTATTTCTAGTGTCATTCACCAAGTGTCTTTGCAATCAGGACCAAATCATTGTCACCATAGAATGTGAAAGTGAACTCATCAACTGCACAATATGTTGTTAGACTCTACTACGCTGTGACAGCTCTCTGGCTCTCTTGTTAGGTTGTGCCTCCTCTTCTCTTGTGTTGTTTTTAAATTCATATTTGAAAAGGCCTGGGTACTTCTATAGGCAGCGCATGCATAGGCATAATTCTGCTGAAGTCATTTCATCACTTTGAGTCAGTCTCACTGGAAAACAGTCAGCTCAACTCTAGCAACTCGCAGATAAACACACACACACACACACACACACACACACACACACACACACACACACACACACACACACACACACACACACACACACACCACTGATGAATGTATCAGACGCATTAGCTTAATCTGCACAGCTATTGCCTCACTAATGAAGACATCTAAGTTCTCTCTCTGCCTTTCTCCATTACACACAGCAGGTTCCAAATTAGATCTCGCAGCTTTATACTTAGCATGCACAAATACACACACTCACACAATCACGCTGCCCAAGCAACCACACAGCTGTCGGGTCTCAACAGGAGGTGCCGATGTTGTGCCCATGTGACTGCAGCCCAAATGCTCCGTCCCAGATTTAGTTTACAAACGCAAAATAGACACCCCAGCTATTCTTGTACATCCCGATGTCTCGCTGCCTGACAAGAGGTGAGATTGTGCAAGCAAACCCGACTGTAACACCCCATTCCAATTAACCCCCGGGAGGCTGCACGACAGCCATGAAGAGCTCTTCAGCTTCAGGAATTAGTGAAGAGAAAACAGAGTGATTGTTTTTCCTCTGCTCTTCCATTATTGAACAACTATTTAACATTTTGTCTCTTTGCTGCCGTTCTGCAAACAGAAGCCCAGAATCTTCACACAGTGTAACTTACATGATAATGAACCAAATTACAAACATATATATTTATAAAGCTCTCATTTTAGCTGCTCTGTGTTTGGGAGGGAGGATGAAGGGAGTCTGGCCCCAAAGACCCTCTAAGTCTCCTCTCCAGTGCTAATACATGACCCTGCAGGCGACAGGTCAGTGCAAGTGTCACTTGAAATCTGCACTACATTTGTGTCCATTGAGCCATGTGACACCATGCACAGCACACATACATGCCCCACTGACATAAAATTACTGCTGCTGCCAAACGGTCCAAGCAGACAAATCAGGGTTAAGCACTTTGAGATTATGAAGAAGCAGCCTGTCGGTATTTATCAATAAATGAGCCTTTTAACTCACGTTACACAAACATTTGTTGAAGCCAGTCTCTGATTCAGCGAAATAAACCAGTGTTCATTTCAATCATGAAAAATATAATCCAAAACTGTTGGTCATCAACCTTTTTCAATGATGAAGACGACAAGCTGAAAATAGATCTTTGATAATAAAAACTCTAACGACAAGTTTTCATTAACAAGACGAAGCGGGACTAAAATGTTAGTGGTGGTGGGTTGGACGTGTGTGATCATTTCTGATCATCTGTCGATAAACACAAGAGGAGAGGGGAGTGTGTGCGGTGCCAGGCAGAGAGCAGGACGAGCAGTTGTGTGTGTGTGTGTGTGTAAGTGTGTGTGAAGCAGAAGGACGGAGAGAGCCTCACCTGACGCGATGACGAGCATTACACAGCTAATGATCGCCTGCCGAAGCAGTGGGTGAGTTATGTCTGTTGAGGTATCGTATAGGTAATGTTATGAGGTTAAGGTTTCCTTTGATAATAAAGTATACAGAGCTGTTTGAAAATCTGAAGCTCTTCTGTGCTAATACTAGGGGTAGTAGTGAAAGTGCTCTTACCACAGTGTGAAAGTACTCCACTACATATCAGTATTGTCATGTTAAAGTACTTAAAGTACTGATACTGCAGTAACATGTTCCCTGGGAGTGTTTGATCATTATATTCTATTGATTTTACAGCTGCATTTATGCTTTTGTAAAATGTGTTGCTTTAAGGTTTTCATGTGTTTAGAAAAACAGCTGATACAACACATCGACTTGATGCCAATTTCTGAGCCCTGATTTAGTTAACAGAGTAAGAGTAACAACTTTTTATTGACTAAAACTACACTAATGTGTTTTGAGTTGTCGTCGACTAAAACTAGACTCAAACTATAAAGGGTAAAACTGAATTCTGTAACTTTAAGCTGCCAAAGTACTGTAATAAACACTTAAAAGTTAAAGCTGAGTTACTAATAATGGTCATTTTGAATGGGAAAGGGCCATCTGTTTGTGGCATGTGTCTTTAAATGTTTGCAGAAATACATTCCTTCATGCTCTTCAATCAGCAGTACCCACCTCCATCCACAGCCCTGCCAGTTGCAGGCGAAAGGCTTCTCCCCCGTGTGCCTCCTCAGGTGGGCCTTCAGATGGCTGCTCTTGGTGTACATCTTAGTGCAGCCAGGAAAGTTACATTTGTGCATTTTTATAAGATCCGCCACTGGGTTCTTCGGGAACTTTTGACCTCCAACAAGAATTCCGGTTCCTTGGCCAGCTGAACCATCTCCAAGCCCCATAGGCTTGGCTGCAATCGGGACAGGAGCAATGCGCACAAACTTAGAGATGTTAAGGTTGGGGGATGGTAGGATGTGGGGCACCAGGGCAAAGGTCTGACCTTGGATGTTGACCAGTAGCTGCGCAACTTTGATGTCTGAGGCCGGGGCAGGCTGTGAGGGCGGGGCTGATGGAGTAAGAGGTGCTACTGTTGGCTCCTGCTTGATCTGAAGAGGCTGGATCTGTAGAACTACCGGCACCCCACTACTGTTTGTGCCGCTGTCTGAAGATTTGTTTCCTGATGCCTTCTTGGCTCCTGTGCTTGATTCATTTGTGGGGTTCACTGATACAGTTTTGGTCTCAGAAGAGGCAGCAGTGGCCAGGCCAGCAGTGTCTGGGACAGTTTCGTCTGAATACTTGGCCTCTTCCTCCAGTTTAGGCTCAGGAGAAGGCTCCCCGACCCATTCGAGGCCCACTCCTAGACCTAAAGCTTCCTCCAATCCCACTCCCAACCCTGGGCAACTTTCTCTGACCTCCTGCTTCATTGTTACCACCTCCATATTCTCCTCCAAGAATTCTTCAATCTCTTCCAGTGTCGGCTGGAAAGACCCTTGAAGTTGTTCCTCTGTCTCCACATTGGACCAGGTGAGGAAGTCAAAATGTTCCACCTTTACTGGCTCACGTTTGGGAAGCTCGTCTTTCCGTGTGTCGGAAAGGAAAGAAGATAACGGTAAAGGTGCCCCGCACCCTCCAGGCCCATTGTTGGCTCCTCCTAAAGAGGCTTGAGACAGCAGGTGATCCAGGATACTGTCCTGGCTCTCAGTGCTAGAGTTGCTTTCATAGCTGGAGCTGAGCACCTGAGAGTCTGGGCTGGAACAGGAACGAGGGCTGGACGACTCGCTCAGGTCATCCTCTGAAAAGGGTGATGGCATCACCTGATAGGAGTCAAGATCTGTCACCATGTCTGACAGCAAATAGGCCTGTGGAGAGCCACTGTAAGGAAGGAAAAGGAAAGTCCCCTCGCTAACCGGGGAGTTATCCACCATCCCTTGATGGTGCCAAACTGCTGTCTCTCACTGGACTCGGAGTCTGTGTTTAGGATGATTTGGTAGAGAACTTTTCCTTGTGCTTCTGGTTGAGTTAGACCAAACAAACCAAGGTTATCAAGGCCAAACTTCCCACACGGGAGAGATAGAGAAACACCTGCTCTGTTCTCTCAGGGTGGAAAAAGTGAGCGTCAGGGAAACACTCTTACAATCCAAGGTCTGCAGCCAGGACACAGTTTGTCTAAAGAGAAAAAAATAGAGAAAGAGGGAAGTTTCATAATCTTAATCCCAAAAAAACTGAAAAGGACAAAATCTAATGTTTAAAAAAAAAGTGAACGAGGAGATTAATATATCTACTAAAAAATGTATAAGGTACAACATCCTCTTATCCACCCCTCAGCATATACGAGATCCAACTCATTCTGTAAATGCACATTTAAAAAAACTAGAGTCGAATTTTTGACCTGCAAGTTGATAATTAAAGCAGCTGTCATTAAGAAGCAGCCACATCAGTAACAAAGCACGGTAAGGTTTTGAACCTTCAATACCATACTAGTAAAAATCATACATTTTTTTGAGTGCCACAGCAAGAAATGATCATTTCCTTTTTTTAATATCCCAGAAAGTACAAGCAAACTTCTGCACATTGTCTTAATTGCACAAATAATCATTTCAGTATGGGATTGTTGCCAATGTATTTGTGCAATTTGGACAGTGTCACCACCTCTGTCACCCTCTGCTCTCTGTTTGTAAGAGTCAAAAACTTAATCTTCACATCTTCATGTGACGCCAAAATGACTTAGAAACATCAGTATTTGCAGACCTGTTCGTTTGAATGGACCACAGCTGCTCTCTCTTTCATTCGCGGCAGTTTTAGTTTCTTTAGATCTAAAAGCTTTAGTACTTTCCAATACAATACAACGATCATTACTAGGGATGTAACGATTCACTCAACTCACGATACGATACGATTCACGATACTGGGTTCACGATACGATTCTCTCACGATTTATTTTGAGAGAATAGGAAGGTGATTGGAGCTTCTCATTGTGGTGTCGATTAAATGCTGCATCATGTTGGTTTTGAAATTTGTGTAGTTCTCTGTCTTGCTGCAATATTTCAACAGTTTTTGTCTGGTCTGTTATCTTCTCACCTCTTTCATTTTCTGTCTTGGGGAAGCAAAAATGCTTCCACTGCCATGATAACGGCTGCTTATTACAACCAACCTCCTCTGCTCTACAGCTGCTGACGCTCACGATATTACTGCGATTCACTTTTCAGAGTACCGATTCGAACCTTGACACCTTTGAATCGATTTTTAACTGCCTTACGATTAATCTTTACATCCCTAATCATTACTATATCAGAGAGTGTTTGGTTTTAAAACATGAAGTATTGAAAAGTACTTAAGTATTGAAAGTTCTGATCATGGACACTGAGGGTGCTGCAGCACTCCCTACCATCGATGGGAGGAACACACGCAATGTGTAAAAACTATTTTAATATAACTATTTGAACATTTGTTTTTGTAAATTATTATTATTTTAAAGATTTATTTGGGGGCTTTCTATGATTTTAATTAGAGAGACAGGACAGCTGACAAAGAGAGAGAGTGGGGAACATCATGTGGGAAAGGAGCCACAGGTCGGACCTAAACTGGTTCTGCCCGCCCAGAGAACCATAACCTCCGCACACGTGCTGCGAACACGGGAGAGAAGCCATTCTTACTGTTGAAAGTTATTGTACTGTAAAATCGACCTTGACTATTTTGAGATGGAAAAGTTCAAACTGTTTTTGTTTAATTTAAATTTGTTAATCAACCAGGTATTTGTCTTTCTTTTTTTACTCCAAATAAAGTTACAATAATCGGACAATAAATTGTTACAACTTCACAATATGTGGATCCTATTTTGAGAATCAATAAACAGTTTGATATTAGCTAACCTTGATCTTACACTTTGCACACACTGTATTTTACACATTTCCTCTTGTTCACTCCTTGATATGCTTCTCTTGTAATCCTATCTCTCCTTCTGTAGTGCTACAGTAATGATTTGGTATATTTTTATCCATTGTTTTACAACTTGATTGTCCTATTATGTTCCAACCATTAGCCTACTGTATGTATTTTTATGGTGGCCTTTTATTGTGACTCACAATAATGGTTTCTTTTCATGCAGTGTAAGGTTCAGGTTCCACTTTATCACCTTTGTATTCTTAATGTCCTATATACACTTCATAAATAGGTTATTTCCCTGGAACAGGGAGCGTTATTAAACCCCCCACCCACCCCCACTCCGCATCCGCCCTCCCTTTCCAGGGGCCCCTGCATGGTCTGCGTGACCGAGAGTAAACTCGACCAGTGAGAGGGGGAAAAAATAAATAAAACTGTCCACATTATTATCAGACAGCACCGCATGGGGCAGCGTGGAGCAGCGTGCGCTCCTGCGCTGCATACCTAAATCACCTGCCCTGCTGCTTGTTTACGGGACAATTAATGAGCAATAAATCAGCCACATGAAAGCGAATGAAGTTGGGAAGAGGAAAACTTTGAATACGAGTCACCAGATTCATCATTTGAATGACATTGTTTCCACTGTGCATGGCACACATTGCACATTTTGATTGATCTCGCATGATCATGGACCAGAAACGTATCATAATTTATTTTTTTTGTACTGAACAATACACGTTTTGGCCAAACAATATTTCAGATTTGTGTATGGAAACAAATAATTAGGCCTACAGTTATACCTCTAATCAGCTCAAAACTATCCGATTGTGCATGCAGCATGGGTTAAGACAACTTATAAATCCTGTCACATGCGCTGCTGCAATCACGAGACCAAAACCCATTCATTTCGCCTCTCCTGTTATAACTGCGACAGAAATATGCAATGATCTATCATCATTATAACCTCATACGAAGCTTCAATGTGGGACAATGTGCTGTGTTTTTTTTCTGCCAGTGCCCTCCGCGGTGCATAACGCATGAGTAGGCGCGCGTCTCCGCTCTCAACGTAAACATGTTTTCGTCCAGTCTGGTGCAGCATATGGCACCGAGCAAACACGCGCACCCTGCAGCCCTGAACACACCAATACACAAAATGAACCTCCACTCTTACCTTGTTCACTCACAGCGAATATAATCCCAAAGCAAAAGGCGCGATAAGAAGCGTTTGTATCCGTTAAATCCGATGGGGCAGTCTTTCGCCAGCGCAGGTTTTGCCCTTGAGGCTCGCCATGCAGCAGCAGCAGCAGCGTTCACACAGGACTGACTGAGCGATGCCTGAGTTGTACTATATGACTGTCACATGACTGCCCGTGTGTGTTACAGGGTTACTGTAGTGAGAAATAAGAGGCTGCCTCTGAAGGCTCGTCCCCGCTCTGCAGCTCCATTGGCTGTTTGTGGTGGGATGGAGGCGGGTCGTCTGGTGTGTCAATCTCAGGCTATGCTGCATGGAAAAACATGTGCGAGGCCTGAGGGAAGGAAGGAGGCCAGTGGTAACGTGTTTTCATGAAAAATAACAATCACAGAGGACGGTACAGACGTGGGTTGTTTGGATTCTGTGGAGGATAAAAACACATGATATGTTTTGTTAAGGAGAATTGTGCAATGATTTTACATATTTTCAATCACCTGATGATCCTAGTTGAACTGAAAACAAAGTGCTTATAATCACAATAGCCTGTTTTATTTTTTTACTGATTAATTGCATAGCACAGACTGATGTTGAGATATTTATAGTAAGCTCATTATGTTGATCCCACTGAATAAATAGGCTACAGTTAACAATTAAGCCCATTAATAATGATGTATTAATTATTAACTTGCAGTAAAATGAATGAAATGAACATAGACAGCTAAACAAGTGCTTCTGTTCATCACTTTCACACTGCAACAGTCTCTCATACCAAACTACTTACTATGAACGTTGTGTTTATAAAAGTGGCCCCCAAACTTTTTTGTGCCGGGCCCCCTTTTGGCAGATCAAAATATTTTCTTCCAAGCACCACCACCCCCATGCCTCAGCATACTACACATAGACACATAAACATGTATAGATATACACTAAACTTACCGTCAGCCACTCTTTGCTATCAAGCTTTTAGAATGTATGTCAAACAGGGTCTGCAAAAAGTACAGAATAGCAACTTCAGTGTGACAACAAACTGAAAAAACAAGCGGCAACTACAGAGGAAGCAATGAAAAGTGATACTGTAACATGAAACGTCCACATGTTTAAGATGAAATAGAGTCATAGCTTGAAACAGATGTTTTTAAACCTGACTCTCTGAAGATGAACAACTCTCTAAAAATAAATACAATTGATGAAAATCTTTTAAGACTTGTATTTCCAGTCCTGCAATATTTGTACTGACTAGTGTGGGCTTGTGTTGTGCTTCAGATCTTAAGTCTGGGGTGTAGCTGTGAGACTGACACTGTTATTCCTTTTCAGTGTCCAGCTTTGATTTGTATTTTGTGTTGATTAAGAAAACCCTCTCTTAAAGGTAGGATGTGGCAAAAGGAAGGAGTGTTGCTCTCTTCATTAACGACTGTTGCACAGGTGAAGCTGCAGACAAGATATGACTCGTCATATTTTGTGACGTCCGCTGTAGATTCATTGTCAGCCTTATGCTTACCTGGAAGTCCTCCCACAAAAAGTGTTGTGCTTTGCAGACAGTGCAAAACTCTTTGCATTGTTTAAATGTATCCAAAGAATGAAGAAGGAAGGAACCAAATGAAAACACAGAGGAATACAAATTATTATCGATTAAAACAAATCCAACACAATAGCACAACCCTGGTTGCTTTGACACAGACTAACATTAGGGACATCGATCTTGAACTAAATCTGTTGTAGAAGATCATCAAACTCGCCAGCATATCTGACTGGACCTTGTGGTGAAATTATCATAAGATGTGCTGGTTTAAGGGGTCAGAAAATGAGTTCCTATACCGCTACGTCACATTACATTTCTCCGGCATGTTAAACAGTCAGTTACAGCTGCCAATAGAGCTAAGTGAGGGGGACAGGCCCTCTGAAGATATCAGTGACAGGCCTCACAGTAACAACAACACTTCTTCACACAGGGAGGAACTCACTCTCTCAGGAACAATGTGGGCAAACCAGTCGAGCATGGCAGGAAGTGTTTCAACAGCTTTAAGTTGTACTTGAACGTGTTTAGAGACACATGATCACACACACAGTGATTGTTTGTTATTCTGGGAATGGCAGCTGGAATTAGAGTGGATCTAGTTAGCTACAAGGTGACATACTTTTTATTTTCAATTTTGACTCACATTGCCTAATTATACTCGAAGAGGGAACGTCCGAAAATAGACTGTTCTCTTTTTGCTTTGTTATGATTATGCTTGTGATTGCAGGGAAAGTCAATCTGTTCCTATTGTTCTTCTTTTCCTGAGAGAAAGAGAGACTGATGACTGATAAAGGGCTTGAACAAGTCCTTACAGTTTAAACAGATGTTTTACTGACTGTAAGTACTTTACACCCGGAAAAGACACAGGAACACTTTTTTAACCTATACTTTTCAAAAAACTAAAGTTCACAAATTATCCTCCTTTCCAACCAGTTTAAAGAAGTCTCATAGCTCCCCAAAACATGTGTGTTCTAAATCCTCTCTGATCCTGTATTTGATCATGCCTATAAACCCCTCTATTTCAGCCCTGCTCAGAACAGGCTGTTTCTGTGTCTGTAGCTTTAAATGTAAATGAGCTGTGTCTGACCACGCCCCTCTCTGGAAGGGTTTGGGTGGCTCGGGCTTTCTCGCTCCATGCCCTATTGTTTACAGTGAGAAGGCAGACTCAGAGGGCAGAACAAACACCTAGCTGTGGGAGTGTCACCCACCTGGGGGAGGGGTTACTGCCCTTTGTGATGTCATGAAGGGAAAATGTCTTTTCCGAAAAGTGGAGCAGGCAAAAGACGGAGAAGATGGACTTTTCTCATGATTGGGGGGTTTGTAGACAAACTAGGGACACATGTTAGTGTTAGAAAGCTTTGACAGTACAAACATTCTATATAAAAGCCTAACAATTTTCATTTGTAAATGCAAAATAATGGAATTTCAAACATGCAATTAAAAATGTGATTAACCACGATTACCTACGAAAATTTAGAGATTAATCGCAATTAAAAAAAAATATTGTTTGCCCTGGTTTAAACAGCAGTTCATGGATTATCAGAGAGACTGGGGGTTGAGAGGGTGTCATGGTGCAGATACTTTTTAGGATATTGGTGTCACATCGCGGGAGGTTAAGACCATTGTGACTTTTAACTCATTTACTTTAATTTACAATTTACTACTTTAGGGTAAATGGGACTCTGTCTGACCTAAAGTGTACTTCCACTGGCTCCCCACAAGGGTGTGTGCTGTCTCCCTTATTGTTTATTCTTTACACAAATATGTGTCAGAGCAGATTTCACAACAGATCTATTGTAAAATATGCCGATGACTCTGTTGTTGTAAGTCTACTTCAAGACAATGAGTCTAGTCACGGCCCGGTAATTGACCAGTTTGTACAGTGGTGTGAGGAGTCTTACCTCCAGTTGAACATATGTAAAACTAAAGACATGATTATTGATTTTAGGAGGAAAACTCACGTCACCGATGCCACAGTAATTAAAGGTCAGACCATTGAGTATGTGCAATCTTACAAATATCTTGGGACTGTCATTGACTCAAAATTGAACTTTGAAGCTAACTGTGGGGCGGTGTGTAAAAAGGCTCACCAGCGTCTGTACTGTCTAAGGAAACTGTCGTACTTTCACGTTGATCGAACCATAATGACAATGTTTTATCGTGCTTTTATTGAGTCAGTCTTGTCTTTTTCTTTGGTGTCATGGTTCGGTCAAACATCTTTAAAAGAGAAAAACTCCTTAAATCAGATTGTTAAATGGTCCAGTCGTCTTATTGGTGAGTCACAGCCCTTCCCAGCGTCCCTGTTCACAAGGCAGTTGCAGCGGATAGCTACCGCAATTTTAAATGATGATTCCCATCCTTTGCACAGTGCTTTCCAGCTCCTCCCCTCTGGACGGAGGCTCCTAGTCCCAAGGTGCAGAACAAAGCGGTACAAAAACAGCTTTGTTCCTGCTGCTATCACGGCACGGAACAAGCTGTAGTGTTTGCACATACACTTCATTTATTTATTTATTATGGTCAAAACGTACTTGTACCCTGCCTGGAGCGATTAATTACTTGTGTTTCAATTGATCTTATCGATGGGGACTTCTCTCTCACCTATGCCCTGATAGGTGGAACCTTGAGTGAACCTTGAGTGCTTCTATTACTTTTGTACCCTTTTTAGTTACTTAAAACTTTTTAGGTTTTTATAATGTTTTAGTAGATCTCCTTCTCTTTTATGTGTTGTTCATTGTTCCATATGTCTTGTAATCTATGACATGATGGATGTCAATCTTGCTGGCTGCAAAGAAATCTACCTACGGGTACAAATAAAGTAACCTGAACCTGAACCTGATTTACAGAAACAACCCTTTTTTCCCAAGATTTATTTTTGGGCTTTTTCTGCCTTTATTAGAGAGACAGGACAGTAGAGTCTGAAATCAGGGAGCAGAGAGTGGGAAATTATACGCGGTAAAAGAGCCATAGGTCGGATTCAACCTGGGCTGCCCACATTGAGGACAGTTGCCTCTGTACATGGGGCGTGCAAACTAACCACTAAACCGCTGGCGCCCCATCCTGTCCACTTTTAAAGGTATAATTCAGAACTGATGCTGTAAGAACTTTTATGTACAACTGAGTTTATTGTGCTAATGTAACTTAACGTCTGCTTTCTGTGTCTTCTTTCAGCATTTTGCGTCACAGCTGCAGACGTTGGAATATCAGAGAGCAAAGTGAGCGGCCAACTGCCTCATACCATTACTCTGTCCTCCCCCTTTTAACCCACATCATCTCCAGTGAAGTATATCATAAAGGGCTTGACCTGGCTCTGCAGGGGGGCCCTTACAGAGTGCATTACTGTAACTGCATCTTTATTAGGGCTACCATGTTGTACAACAGACAGAGCAGCATGTTTGATCCCACTTGACCTCTTAATCCAGCCATCAAACAGCTGGAGCCAAAAGCCAGACACTGTCCCTGCAGGACGGCTCTGCCACAGATTACAGACTCGGTCTGGAGGGATGAGAGCGATGCTGCATCGAGGATTAGTCCTGTGCCCTTTCCCCCATTTCTTCATCTCTGTCTCCGTCGTGCCCGGGGTGTGTACAGGCTCAAATGATCTGATAGTAGATGTTGAAATCGGGTTTTTGTGTCTATCCAGGGATGCTTCAAATCTGAGGAGGTCACAAGGTTTTTGGTCGAGCTTTCTAAATGTTAAGAAAATTTACCACAGCTAAATGTTGCATGTCAAATATAAAGACAGACAAAATGACTCACCTCTTAGCTTACTCTCCTCCAGCTTCAATAATGGTCATCTGTCTCCTCAACAATTGACACCATGTTGGAAAAAATACAGAAATGAGACTTCATAAGTCCACAAGCTAAAGGTTAGGTATCAGAAACTACGTCCTCTTTATACAGCGCAGTGACACAATACACAAAGCCAGGTTTGTACAGAGTATGAGACAGGCATGAAGTCTTATTATGAAGGATGAAGGTATTGAACACTTCATCGTCAACGTGCTATAAAGGAAATACGGGATGCTTTGAACATTTGATTTCCCTCAAAACCTTATTTCAACTAAAATCTTGTGAGAGACTTCACACACTGCATGTCCTAACTACCATGTAGCTTCAGGTTTCTCTCTGGGACTTATGAGAACAATGTTTCTCATGTCTGCTGCATGATGTTGTTGATGGCTGTGAGCTGAGGCTTATGGCCATTTTGGACTAAAAACACATGGACGTGTAGTCATGATCGGTAAGTGAAGCCAAGTGTAGGAAATGAGGTGTGACTGCACTTCTAAAATATCCCTGAATATCCCCCGAAAAAAACATCGACATCCTAAAGAATCTGCTTTCAAGTCTTTCATTTTAGATTTAAAAACATTTGATCTTAACTTTTATTTCTATCTTCTGTTCTTCGTGTTTTTACACAATACTTGTTTTTGCAACATGTCCCCAAAAAAAGCCGTTTTTTCTTCTACCACTAATTTGGCACCAATTAATCTGAGGTTAGCCGATAGTTACAGCTGCAGCTTCATCTGCATCAACATGTTGTTGAAGCAGGGCCACCATTAAACACTCACTCACTGAGTGAGAACTAATGTATTCTTTAATGTAGGATTGTTTAATGTAAACGTATTGACATTAATTCAGAGTTTTGCGATGTGTTTCTTGCGAATCCTCATATTGCAATAACAATGCCGTTGCGATTTATTGTGCAGTTCTGTCCCTGAAAGCACCAATCAACATTTTCTCTCACTTCATAGCAGCTCACAGTGCACCTCATTCAGTGTAAAACAGTGCTGTGATAAATTCAACCCAACAAACACACTCTATGGATCCGCACGGTGAAACTGTGGCTGTTGCGTAAACGTCTGGCCTCTTTAAGCTCTTACGCAGACTTTGCAGGATTGCTGCAATTCCTGCCGGCCACCAACAGAGGTTAATACAAGTCATGGATTACTCAATGCCTGTGTGACATACTGAAAGCCTCGTCAGCAGCAGTGTAATAGACTGTGTGATGTAATGAATAGATGGTCTGATAAAAAAGGCGGATAACTTGTTAACGGGAGGAGGGCACAGATAGAACTAGTAACACTGTGTTAGGGAGCCTCCACACACCAACATTACTTAGTGCAGCAGTTTTGAACAGTATTAACTACAAACCCTGTCTTTTCTGTTGTAATAGGTCTAGAATTCATCTGTGACAAAGGTTAGCTTACTAATACTGTCAGTATAAGACAGAAGCTTAGTTTAAAGAAAGTGTGTATTGATCCTCCAGAAAGGGTTTACATTAAAAATGTGGGTTTGACACTAAATTGTCCCGTATGATTCCAACCATTTCAGAGATTTGCTGCACAAATTCTATAGCTGTGGCTCGGTTGGTAGAGTTGGTGGTCTATTAACCTGAAGGTCGGGGGTTAGATCCCCAGCTCCTGCAGCAACATGTTCGATATGTCCTTGGGCAAGGCACTTAACCCCAAATGGCTCCTACTACTTAGTCAGTGTTGTGTATGAATGGGATGAGTTATTACTGATGAACACTCTACATAGCAGCCTCTACCATCAGTGTGTAGGTGTGACCTGCGGTGTGAAAGCCTTTTGAGTAGTCAGAAGACTAGAAAAGCGCTAAACAAGCTCAAGTTCATTTACCATTTAAGAGAAGGAGAATGAGAACAGCGTGTGTCAGTGTGGCAATGTTAAAGAGGTTAGTTTTTAGGGATTAGTTGAAGGTGGAGAGTGAGGGGGAGTCGAATATTAATCATTATTTTAATTAAATAATGATTGAATTTATAACAACTGTTATCATCAGACACTTTACAAAAGAGCAGGTCTAGAGCGTACTCTTTGTTATATCACATACAAAGACCCAACATTAATCCATCATGTGCGGAGCATTAAGCAACGTTTAGCAAAGTTACAGTGACGAGAAAATAAACTGCCTTTAAAAGGCAGAAACCTCAAACAGAACCAGATGCAAAGGGAAAGTGAGATACATCCCTTATACACAACATTACTCAAGCTGTTTCTAGAAAAACAGCCTTGTTTTACGGGAAACAACAGATACAAATAAAAATCCAGGACTGCCAGGAATAGTGATTTCCTGTCATCAAGCTGAGAATGAAGTTCAGTGCTGAGCAAATGAATGAAAGAATGCGTGTATCCAGAGACAAATTAACCTCTGTGTTGAAAAAAACAAGAATCCCCAGTGTCTTTGAATGTCCGTGTATTCAGTTTGATGACGAGTGGGTTTTGTTGTTCGTCTGAAAGTGGATTTATTTATGGTTCTTATGGCTCTTACTGAACAATGAAGATTGGTGTGTGTGAAGAGATGGAGGGTAATGTAACTTGAATTGTCTGACAGTGTTAACCACATCTTTTTCTGGGAGCTCCAGAGCTCTCTTAGGTTCCTCGGGATCGTTGGTGGACGGCCTGTCTGAACGACCCCCTCCCCCCCTTTGTCCCTATCCCTCTTCCTACATCTTATCCCATCTCCCCCTATCCCATTTTCAAGCCCGGCGCAGTTCCAGTAGATGGCTGTTCGCATGAGCCTGGAATTGCCCAAGATTTCTGCCTCTTAAAAGGAACTTTTTTCTTGCCACTACAACCTTTGCTAAAATGTCGCTAACGTGCTCATGATGGATTAGCGCTTTGTAATATAGCAATCAGTAAGGTCTTTTACCCGCTTTTGTCTCGAGATAACACTTGTTATGAATTGGGGCTATACAAATATGATCGATTGATTGTTGTTCAACACTGATGTGAATCAAACTGTATAAACTTAATGAAGAGAATGAAGCATGACAGATTTGTGAACACCTGGTCTGCAGTAAGTCTGTTACACACTACATTCTCCTCAGCTCATCTCCTTGTAGTTTTGGGTTCAATTCATGCCACTATGCTGATCTGCAATCTCATTTAAGGTCTAATGAAACCCTGTAATCCACTAGTAAATGATAAGCCTGTGAGAGATAGTGTGTGTGCATCTCTTAGTGTAACACTTCAATTATTACTGTCATCAAGCTTTCATGCCACAGAGCGAAAAAGTGGGTCAAACTGTTGAACAGATAGATGGCAGGTATATCATGAAAAAAACATCTGTATAATGTTTAGTGTTACAGCTGGAGCATGCTTACATAAGAAGCTGCGGGTTCACTTCTTCTCTCTGTATGAAAAGTCTCTATATGACTTGGACACCATCTGCTGGTTGGAAATAGAACTGAACAAAGCAAGATGACTTTTTGAAACTCTGGGATTAAAGCAGTGGTTCCCGACCTTTTGTGGCTTGTGACCCCACTTTGACTTCACAAACCTCTGGGGACCCCCAGACATCCGAAACACATACACGTTGTTTCTATTGAGTAGCAAGTTAACGTTCATTTTAGACCACATTTGAACTATTTCAGGTATATTAGTGTAGCCGGGGCAGAGAGGCCGGGAGGAGATTTGTGTACAGAGGGAGGATTTCATTTGTTCTCAGTGTATGATGTGTACAGCCAGGTGAGTTTTATTGTTGTTGTTGTTGTTTCGGTAAGTTAAAGGTAATCATTATGTCTGGATAAGTATCATTAAAAGATTGGGCAACCAAACAGTTACCAATAAGAACAATTATGTTTTACCTGACTGCAGATGTTTAATAACAATTTACTTTGACCCTCACACTGCCACAAACATCGACTACCATCAGGATGAACGGTGTGCTTCAGTTCACACATCTCTCTTAGCATCACATACGCCCCATGTGTTTCCTCCTGGACCAGACCTGCCAGTCCTCCCTTCACTTTGCTGCCTCGAGAGGATTAACGCCTGTTGTTTGTTGTGTAAATAACAAGCTAAATACCTCAAATATTCAGAGAAAATCCCTATGGCCCATTTCTTCATCAACTTCTTCATCACCAGCGCCACCATCCACCGAGACAAGAGACAGAGCTTTGTGGAACCTGAAGATAAACAAGTTTTGTGACTGTTTTTTAAAGCATAGAATAATTAAGTAAAAACATATATATTTTCTAAACATTTCAAAAGGGTCTTGTCACAGCATACTGTAACAAAGCTTGAAGTTTTGGCTTTGTATGCACTGTGTTAGAACCTGCTAATCAGCCAGTTCACTTCCTGAGCACTGCCGAGGTGCCCTTGATCAAGGAACCTAGCCCCCTCCTCAGCTCAGGATCACTGGCAGCCCCCTCACTCCGATACCTCTCCATTTATCCTGTTTGTGCATGTGTGTGTATTTCAGCCTGTGTGTGTAGCATGTCTCAATAACAGTGTCAAATTGAACTTCGCCCCACAGGATGAATAAAGTATATCTTCTTCTTCATCTTCTATCCTGTAATTTAAATGTTTTCTAAAATTAAAGACAATTCAGCTAAAAGTTTGAGGATTGACTAACGTTACGGTTCTCTTTACAGGCTCTTGGTAAGGTATTAAGCCAAACTGTTTTCAACACAACGCACGACCCTACATGGCTCTGAAGAATCTGCGTACAGTGATATCACGTCAGGATTTAAACATGTGTCATGTAGAAAAAGAAAGTGAAATGAAAGCTTCTCCACGCACTGTTCTGATTGTGCTTTGATTCTTTAATTCATCTGTGTTTGGCTCTGCCATTCTGTAAACCCACAGCTAAACAATAAATAACAGAAAGATACAATTATTACAGGAAGGTAGTAACTCATTATATACCATTTATAAACTCATGAACAGACTTGTTTTTAATGTGGACTCACTGCTGCCATACAAAAATAAATCTAACAGAAGATTAGAAATCAAAAGGAAAACAAATAAACCAAAAAGAGAAACAAAAGCGGGTAACTTGCCGGTGGAGGAATGCACAGCGTGACGTGTCTGTAAGGCAACTGGAGCATAGACAGCACACTGTGTGTACATGTGTGTCAATGTGGCACCATGAAATAGACACAATACTGTCAAAGCCCACAGAGCAACAAAAAGCCTCTGGGACTTCGACATGAGAATGCTCTCAGGTTTGATTTGGTACAAACTGGACAGTTTGAACTGGACTTTAGAAAGAAACACACAATAATCCTCTGGACAAATAATCAATATCTCCTCTTCTCAAGGTGCAATATCTGTGGATTTACATCCACAATCCCCCCAACCCCCCTTCCCCACTTTTAATTTACCAAGTCTAAAAAAGGCTCTCAAAGTCCTGGGAAAGATTCAACAACTGTTGAATGGAGTCAAATATGTCTACATTGTTGATGTAAACTGTGGGAAGTCTGAGGTCCGTCGTGGCAGTAGACCTCCACCTGCAGCTCTGTGCTGCTCACTCCAGGTCCTGAAGGTTGATTGTGCTTCCTGTGAACTGAGAATTGTCGGAGCCGTTGTCGTCCTCTGTCATCACGGACGGTTCCTGTGTGAAAAAAATGATTTTTTTTAAATTCAATTATCTAAGAAAATAAAAGTTATACACACCACTTTGCATTAACAGAAGTTTGAAAAATCCAACCTGTGTTTACTGAAAATATAATGATTAATAACATCAGCCGTCGAGTCTATGAGAGCTGGGCCTATTGGTGCATTAAATTTACCTTGGTAGTCCGATGTCGGTGCTGGGAATGATGCTACACCAAAGTTGACAGCGCTCCAGTAACGGGTTGACAACAAGTCGGACAATAAACGGACACCTCGACAATTGTTTTGCTAGCTTATACCAGCTGATAACACACTGCGTGATAGTTTGGGCTCTAAAGCAACATGACATGTCTAGATAGAACTCGTACGATACCGTAAGTGTGATTGATCTGATTACACAAAACAAGACTAAGTTTCTTATAAACACTTTAGTGTACAACTTAAACTTTACTGTTATTGAACTCAGAAGCCATGTAGGATTAAAGCTCGGGCTACTGAAGTTCATCTGAGTTTCCGAGTCAGAGCTCCAACTTTAGGGGGCGTTCCTGACGACAAATCCGACAGGCAACTCGGAATTTCCGACTTCCAAGATCAAATGGAACGCACCATATGAATCTCTTTACTTGCAATACTCAAGATGAAATTAAACGTCTTAGGTTGATTTGCCTTAAGTAAACCCTCCTTTACTTCTGCTGAAATGTTTACAAAAAGACTTAATCTTTTCTCACTTGTAAAATGTTAACAGGCAGGTCTGCAGTGAGCTGCGAGTGGGAGCTGGAGGGCTGAGAGCTCAGCTGGAAGGCCAGGTCACCATCACTGGCTGGGTCATCCTGCGTGTACACACAGTGATCATGTTTGTCAACAAAAACTCAACTCTATACTGCTACTGACTGCAAACAGTACCTTACAGAAATCCATTAATCATTATGTCCTTTATCAGATCTACACAAAGTCTAAATATTTGTCTTGGGATCTCACCTGCAGCAGCTGGATCTGAACATACTGGGCACCCGTCACAGGGTCACGAAGAGTCAGCCCCCCATTGGCTGCCGCAGCTCCTTCAGCACAACGAGCACCCAAGGGGCCTGCCTTCACCCCTTTAGTTTTTCTTTGACTCGACCCTGGGCTCCCTGGATTCAGCAGAGAGAACACAGTTTGATTGCTGTTGTTCAGTCACTTAAGTTGCTGTCGTGCATCGTACTTTGAAGAACATGCACAGCCTGCACAGAGACCCAAACAGCTAAAATGGCTAACCACAGTCAATTTTAAATCAAGTTTAATTTAAGCTAGGTGGCTTGATAATGAAAAGTGTCATCACATGTTTTGGTCTGTGGATGTCTTCCATTAAACAGTTTATAACGCCCTTTCTTTGAAGATGTGTTTTTAAGGATTTCCATGATTCACATGGGGCACCTTTTGGAAAATATGGAAATCACATCCCTGCCCAATACCACAGCAGAAGGAGCAGGACATTTGTGGATTTGACTTAGAGTAAAAACCTTAGGAATGATGAATACTAAACTCATTCTAAATAAAGAAAAGCTCATGGAAACTAGCTGAGCTAATGTTGGTAGCAGCAGCGCTTACAGACCCTTCTGACGTCCTGAATCTTTAGAACAGTATATGAGAAACTGGACTTTTAAAAATAAATAATAAAACATTATAAATATCCTTATTGATGGATACTGAATATGTGTTTCCAAACTCAATCTTTGCATGTAAAACCTACTCGGCAATAAACCAGAATCTGAAATGGGTGAGCGTGTATCTTACCTGACGAGGCTGAAGGACCTCTTTGCTTCTTCTTCTTGGCCAGCTGGATGGCTCTATAGTCAGTCCTGGCGGAGCCTCCACTCTCCTGACACACAAACACACAGGAACAGGAAGTTAATAAGAAGCCATCAGATCTATATATGCAAATACATGAAAATACAGCCAAGCTGCTACTAGTAAATGCACATTTCCATACAACTGAATATGAAAAGCAAACATGCTGTCCTCAAGCAAGTCTGCTTCTATTGGTGTTAGACATCTACACTGACTCGAGGTAAAACGCACCAGTCTTGTTTTATTGAGTGCATTCTGGTTCCTATTTAAATCAGGTGCCTACAGAAACCACAAAGTGTATTTAGATATTGCTCTCCATATTCAAAGGTAGATGTAGACAACATGTAACAGAATCCACTTGTGCTCCCTATGGAGTCACCAAAGACGATATGTTTTTCCATGAATGCAGTCGATCTTGCATAGAACTGTAAATAGACTTGATTAGTATAATCAGTGCTGCGTGACAATATGAGAACTCACCAGGAAGCTGCTTGGTGACACAGCGTTGAGTTCCTGCTCTTTTTGTGGGCTGAAGCTGCTGCTGGTCCTGGGGAAAACAAACTGAGTGAGGACTTTTCCTCCCTCTTGAGGGCCCAGCACCTCCACACAGCCCAACAGAGGCCCTGCTCCCCCCTGGCCTCCCACCTCCACCACCTTTGAGGGTGAGGCCAGCAGCTCGGCGACAGGGGTCACGGCCAAGGAGGTTGTGGGCTCTACACTCAGGGCACTGGAGGAGCTGAGCGGATGCTGCAGAGGGGGGTCCACAGAGACACCAGCACCCTGCATGGCGAGAGCTGTGAGGGTGCTCAGGGCCTCTGGGGTAACAGTCTGCACATCATCCAGATTAAGGGTGCCCTGTGGGGGCAGGACGTCACCCACTGTTCCTTCTAGGCCGTGGTGGGGGCCCATGTCAGCACTGGCTGCCAGGATCAGAGGGTCCACAGCTTTGGCCAGCATGGTGCTTGCGCTAGTGCAGAGCGTCGGGCCCACTGAGGTGGGGTCGATTGTGAGGATGCCTGAGCTGACCAGAGAGAGGTCCATGGTGAAGGTGCCGTTAGAGCTGCTCCCACTGACAGGAATTCCCACTCCAATGCCAGCAGTAGGTGCAGCGCCTCCAGGCACAGCAGAGAAGAGAGAGCTGAGGTCCAAGTTGGGCAGCTGGTCGCCCCCCTGTAATACCAGGCCCCGCAACTGTTGTTGGGGTGGGGCTTATGAGCTCACTGCTTGGGGTCAGCGTGGGTGTGGTCTCCATCTGGCTAAGAACATCTGTGTTGGAGAGAGGGAAAGCGTGCATGTTATAACATAGTGGATATTTAAAATAAACATGTTATGCTAGAGGTCTGAGGCCAATCAAATATGAATCATTTGGAGTCGGCATGCTGTGCAATCACCATTAAGGATGATTCTAAAGTTTGAAATTTCATGTCATTATTAAACAAGTTGTGTGGCTGGATGCTTTAAGAAGAAGAGGACACCCTTGGTGAGTGAAGTGAAGTGTAAATATCTCCATTACTCTCCGTCATCCTGTCTTGAAGGTATCGCCTGCTGGCCTAAATTTGCAAGCAAAATCCCAAGAACCATGCTTGCCAGCAAAACTCTGACAGCCTACCTTTGAGCAAAGCACCACTAACAATCAATGAATAATGCCATATTACATCCTGCCACCTTATCATGTCTATGACAGATAAAAATGTCTAATATGACATAGACTTTTTTGCTGTTAAACCAAACAAACTGTTCCTGGAGAGATGAAAAGAACATTTTTTAATGTTTCATTTATGCCTTTTTTTTGTTTCCTAATGAATTCAAGATACACTTCATGTTTAAATTGCACAGAGAAACAAGCGGGCCGTCTATGAACAATAATTAGACATGTGAAGTGGTATTAAAATGTCAATATTTGAAGAAGCTCCCACTGACCGGGACTGAGGTGGTGGTGTTTGAGCATGTGGCTCTTAAGGCTGCTGCGGGACGAGAAGTGCTTGGAGCAGTTGGCCACAGGACAGCGGGTCCTCAGGGTGCTGGCGTCCTGCTTATGCTTCTTGGAGTGGATGTACAGACTGCTGCGTGCTGAAAACCTGGCGGTACAGCCTGAGAAAAAAAGAAATGTTGTCAGTGATTACAAGCTCAGAAAATATATGAAGTTGTAAATGTTTTAAATATATTCTGGTTTCTGTACAAACCTTCTGCGTGGCACTGGAAGGGCTTGGTGCCCAGGTGGGTGATGCTGTGACCTTTGAGGTGCTCAGCCCGGGTGAAGGACTTTCCACATCCCTCTTCTGTACAGACAAAGCGGCGGTCGTCGTCATGTTTCCTAATAGAAAAGGAGGCCGAATGAGACGGTTACACACAGTTCCCTCTCAAACTCAAACTTTATATGACAGTAGCGCTGCTCTATATTACTTATTTGACATTTAATGTTAAAATATATTTACCGTTTATGTCGGAGCAACTTGGACATGCTGGTGAAGGACCAGCCACAGCCCTCGGAGTCACAAACAAACGGCCTCTCACCTGCAAAAAGAAAAAACAAAGGTTTATTTACCACTGTCGTTTGTACAAGATCAAACGAGTACCTTCAACACTGATGAGTTTTAAACAGCTAACGCAGAGCTGTAAGTCCAACTGCAGACTTCGTTATTACTGGGTTTTTTTGGTTATCATTCATCTTTATAACAGAGTTGGTGGGTTTATTTAAAATAGGACTAAAAAACACACTCCCCTGGTGTTTTGAGCTTCCAGTACAACAACTGAGCTTACCAAATAGACTTGAGCTTGTATTGTTCTTTTCTCGTCTTCTGACTACTCAAAGTGCTTTTACACCGCAGGTCACACCTACACATTCACAAACTGATGGTAGAGGCTGCTATGTAGTGAGACCATCAGAGGTAACTACCATTCATACACATCGGACATGTTGCTGCAGGAGCTGGGGCTCGAACCCATGACCTTCCGGTTGAGAGATGAGAACTCTACCAACTGAGTCACAGCCGCCCCTTACTAGCTAATAGCTGAATGCAATAATATAATCTGTCCATCAGGAAACTAATGAAGAGTTCAGCAGGGCAGCTGGAGGTCATCAGAGGTTATAATCCATGAATAATCATTCAGGTTTCAAGAGGGTCCTCGCACTCTGTGTGCTCGGGCCCTAAATATGATCTAGGGTCACCACAATTAGAAATTACATTTATGATGTTGAGATCCTTGATGAGTGACTCCCAGGCCCAGAAACACTTACACATGAGCCTTGTACTAGCTGCTTCCGGTGATAAAGTTTCACATGCACAAGCTTGGAGTATAAAAGTATGACCTGCAGCTCCTGTTGTCAATGTGATCAAGCAAAAGATTATCTTTTTTATAGCTAATAAATAAATGACTGTCCTGATCACAAACAAAGTTCATCGTGAAGTAAAGGCAGACTGAAAGTCAGAGGAACTGTGATGCAGTATAATAATCCTTTATTAAACAGAGTCTATGTGTTTCAACTCGTCTTCGTCAGGACTTACATTTTCTATGACCTGATTTTTATACTGCTTCAGGACTTTCAGTTTAGACAGTCATTTATTTATGAGCTATTTGACCTCTGACCCCTATCCCTGAAGAGCACCTGATTCCTCTACATTATTTGTCAAAACTTATTCTGCAAACATTACAGCTTACAAACATCGCCAGAGTGAGATAATACGAATAGAAAAACACACCGGGGTGGTGCTCGGGTGTAGGCTGTCTGTTAAATGACCCAGTTTTTGTTCTGGTGCAACCTTTACTGCACAGACAACCCTGCTCAAGAGTGGGTTCAGTTAAGAAGATTCAACTACTGGTAGTTATATAGTTTTCTAGTTACTTAAAATAATGTTTTTAAATATGCAACATGACCCTCTGTGCTCATATGAACAGGGAGCCACACATTCGCAGCATCATGTGATTGAGGAATGACTTTTCTTAGGGGCAAAAGCGCCTCAAACATCTCTGCAGCCTGAATATAAAAAAAGGTTAAATCAGAGCCAATATTTTGAGAGCACTACACCCTCTCTGACATCAGCTCACCAGTGTGACTTCTCATGTGGATCTTGAGACGACAGGCCTTGTCATACGTCTTGTCGCAGCCGGGGAAGGTGCAGGTGAAGTGGCCCGTTTCTCTGAAGTGAGTGCGGTTGTGGGAGAACAGGGCACTGAAGGTGATGAAGGTTTTCTCACAGCCTGCACAGAACAGAGGGAAACATTACTGATAAGAATGGTTGACTGAAAAAAGTGCAGTTCAGACCATGAATACATTCATATCTTAACAAAAGACTCTGATAATGCACTACAATCTATGCTTTAGTGTTTGAATTGGTATAAACTTCCTGTTTAGAGGGTGCAATCCTTTTTTTCTCCTTTAAAATGAAGCTGCAATAAGAAACACACACTTTAACTTTATTCATGGTTTCACATAAACATGTTTGGTCTGATTGCAGCACTGACTGTTCAACAGTAATAGGGAGATATCTGTTAGAGGGATACTAACTTGGAATTTCTTTGAACCAATCCCTTTAAGAAATTCTCAGATTGCTGCTATGGCGGCTTTATTTAGAGAATTTTTAGCTGGGGTTAAAATAGCTGTTTCTGAGTGGATTGTACATCAATGTGACTATACAAAGGTACTGAGAAGGCTGCTTCATAAAGTACGGTATATAACTACTTTAACGTTCTCAACTGGTGGGTCAGCAGAGCTGTTTTCAGTGGGTCGTGACTTAGTGCCTGGAAAACAAATGGTGTCAAACTGTCCATAAAGTGCTTTTTAAACATGACTTCTTGTTCTGTACATGTATATTTGTTGTGTCACGTTTTTAAACATCTGACAAACTGCACCATCTGTTATTAAAAATAAACCTGATTGGTTTAAAAATATCAGAAACTTGGGTCGCAGTTTTCATGGAGGAGTTGGTGGTGGGCCCCGAGGCTTAACCAGTTGAGAACCACCGCTTTAAAGAACACCTTATGCTATTAGACATTTTCTACCAGCTCT
This sequence comes from Tautogolabrus adspersus, assembly GCA_020745685.1. Taxonomy (NCBI): domain Eukaryota; kingdom Metazoa; phylum Chordata; class Actinopteri; order Labriformes; family Labridae; genus Tautogolabrus; species Tautogolabrus adspersus. The sequence goes on along the minus strand of CM036538.1, from coordinate 4,895,528 downwards.
AATGCATAGCCTTCAAACTCAGCTGTGATGTTCTACTTTATCTGACTGCACACAGTTCTGAGATTTTGAACTACTGAGTTGAAGCATGATCTCCAACCATTGTTTCTTTTTTTGAGGGGGGGTGTCATGTCCATAGAGTATACAGTTAAACTCGACTGCAGTTTTTTGGCACCTCCACATTGGCTTTATCTTTGAACACCGGAGGTTGCCACTTGGTTGATAGATGTGACAGCTGTTTATCTCCTGCTCTATCTTTCTGTTCAGAAAGAGAAAATTACATTTTGGTCTTGGAATTATTTAGAGATGTGGGTTCAATGTTTCGTACTTTGATGGATCTGGGGCAAATGAATTGGTCCTTATCTGTGCTCACGTTTTACTTCCCCCATTTTGTTCTAAGGACCTGTGGCTGGTCCGCTAAATGGGCGTGTCAGTGGTGAAACTTGTGTGGCACAGTTACAGGAAATGACTGAAGTGTCTATTTGTCAATGTCTATTTCATTTACTGTCTCTGCTCAAACTATACCAGTATTAACAGTGTGCTTCTTGCAACCAGCTACCTTTTGGGATATTTTGCTTCATGTTTATTGTAAGCAGAGTAGCAAGGTGCGTGTATACAGTAAAAAAAGTTCAATCAAAAATATTTAATACGGGCTAAATTGAAAATAAACATCATTCAGCCTGTGTTACCTGGGAATTCACACTTGTGGGGCCTCTGCGGCTCAAAGTGGACCCTCTGGTGATTGGTGAGTCGTGAAGCACTGCGAAACCTCTCACTGCAGATCTCGCACACGAACGCATTATCTTGCTCGTGGACTTTGATGTGAGCCTTGAGGTTGTAGACCGTGGTAAACCGCCTCCCACAGCCCTCAAACTGACAGGTGTGTGGCCGCTGCTTGTCATGGGACTGAAGATGCCGCTTTAGTTTATAAGAGGTGCCAAATGCCCAACCGCAGCCTTCCACGGTGCACTGGTAGGGGCGTGGGTCCTCAGCATGGTTCAGAAGGTGAACCTTTAGTTTTTGACGTGTGTCGAATGTAGAGTTGCAGCCCGGTTCTGGGCAGTCAAAAGAGGACGCAGATTCTTTCTTGGATCTGATAAGCTGTACAGACTGGAAGTCCCCATTCTCACAGTCTGGCTCTTTGGGGTGTGGGTTGACCAGATCAGCCTCTGTGACAGCACACAGCTCCCCTGCCTCCTGCTTAATAATAGGACAGGAGTCCAGAGAAGTGCCAAGCTCTGACAAGGTGCATTCATCCACCAGAGCCAGCTCAGAGTCACTCACAGACAAACCAGGCCTGGGCTCGTCCTGGTGGCTGGAGCTGGATACTGCCAGGGTGCTTATCTTCCCGATCGACTTAGTGCCACTGTCATAGTTTAGAAGAACAATATCCTCATGCTCTTTCATACCTAGGTGCTCCTTTAGACTCACCATGTCATCCTCTTTGTGTACGTGTCCCTCTGGAGGGGCAGCGAGAGTCAGTATCCCGTTTTCAATAGTCACTATGATGCTTTGGTTGTTTATTGTGATAGTTCCGGAAAAGGTTTCACTTGCAGGCGGACTAGTGGAGGCCGTGCCCGGGGTTGCAGTGTCCTGCATTCCGGTTGAATCTGAAATAAAGTCCGAGGTGTCCATTGTTTCAACGATAATAGGGTTGGCTGAAATCAAGGCACTGCTGGAGTGCGACGAAACCTCCCTTACCAGTTTGCTCTCATTGTTTTCAGTACAAATCTGACCACAAATCTTATCGCCATATTTGTTTGTCAAAACAACGTCTTCGACGATGTGCTGATAAGCAGCCTGTTTGGCAGAATTTTCGTTAAGGAAATTGAAAACATGTTCAGCCTTCTTCAAAACCTGGGCATCAAGACAGTTCAGGTTGTCATTATTAGATTCATAGAGAATAACGTCACTGCTGTTTCCTATCTCCATGGAGCCACCGAGGCTTGTTTTAGAGCATTCCTGCGTTTTACCTCTCATTTTATCGCTGATAAATACATCCGCTCGCTGCGTCCTCGCCTCGACGTCGCCATCCTCATGAACGACATTAAAAACAACATGTTCATGGGGTTTGTTAGCCCCGTTCTCCGTGTTAGAGCTCCCCGGCGCAGCACCGCTGTGGCTAGCCTGAAAGGAGGGCTGCTTGAAGGCGACGTCCGTCTCACGCTGCTGCCGTAAAGCTGGAAACGGTAACGTTAAGTGCCGCTGCGGCAACAGTTCCTCTTCCCCTTCGAATAGGGGCAGCGCCATTTGCATTACGCCATCGCCGCCTTCTACCTCGTATATCCAGGCAGTCCTCACACACATTTCATTCTCAATGTTTACGTTATGAAGTCCAACTCTCTGTCTATTGTTACGACATACATGGCTCGTAAGGGCTGGTCGTGGTTTGACAGACGAACAAACAGCCTCACTGCCATTTTCCGCCAGCAGGTGAAACGCTGATGTCCTCGGCCTGCTGCTGCTGCTGCTGTTGTTGCTGTTGTTGTTGTTGTTGTTGTCATTGTGTGGCCTAGGCGAATCCAACCGGTGATCCGCTTCAGTTTCGGTGGAAATAAAGCGTTGTAACGACACTGTCGCCGACAGAAGTGGAGATGAAGCGGTTCTGTGTAGGTCGCCATGTTGAGAGTGAATGTTTTGGGCATCAGAAAGCCCCTGAATTTCCATCTTGGTATCCCTGTAGCAGCAAAATGGAAAAGGCCCGCCCTAGTAGACGGAGCCGATCCAGAGAACCACTTCACACTTTACTGCAGACCGGCCGCTGCCTTCAGGGCCAGCATGTAAAATCCACAACTCAGCGTTCTCTTAAATCAACATTTTTCACAAGACAAAACATAAGTTTTCTCGTTACGCTTCAATTAAAGAGTAGGTCCAGGATGTGGTGTGGTTCGTTTTTAACACCAAAACGATATGTTTTTTTCCATTGCCTGTTACCATTTTGGGTAGTTTTTTACGACACACAATGTTTACACTCACAAGAGTTAAGGCAGATACATAAAGACAGACATCAAACAATCCTGTATTCTCCATTATGTATTTTCACTACATGGATGCTGCTGTACTAGTATGGCTAAGATAGCTATGTAGAGTTTTCTAGACTGTAGAATATATTTTGCACATCTAAATACGGAAGCTACAAGAGTCCCTGAAGGCGGCAATAGTAAGATACAGTTCAGTGAAACCTTGGAGCGGATTCAGTGGCAGTGGATGCAGATTTTTTTTTATCAATGAGTTGCATTTAGTGATATTTTCCTATTATAATCCGTTCAAACAATAATGATTTGACTTCTGACTAAAAATGCAAAGCCAAATGTGCTTTGGATAACGTTGATGATCAATGTTTAGTCCCAGGCAGTGTTTCTGCTTTGTATTTCCACTGAGTGGCACTGTGGTACCTAAAAACATAATTTTTCAGATTCTCCTCTGATGAGGTGTCATTTATCTCAACCGCAATAAAAAACTATTTAAAGAGTATTGCAACCATCAGGGGTTAGGAAAACTCATTTGAGAATTACACTTTGATGTTTCAATTTTAAATATGATTATAATTTTTCAAAAACACTGTAGCCTATGTAAACACCTATGTTTAGTTATAGAATTACTACCAGGAAAGAAATTGACCCCAGTGAAATGTCATGTGATTACAATAAAACTACAAAGGACTTAAAATGTTTTTAACTGGGGATTGGTGATGAATCATATAGGTCTATATCTTTCTGTTTAAATAAGCGAGACCCTTGTTACGGCCTCAGCCACACCCCCTCTCCTGTGTTTGTGACTGACCTCTGTTTTGGAGTGTTTGTGTGTGTGTGTGAATGTGTCCTCCAGGCTTGATTTTGTTCACTTGTGCTGCCTGCTGGAAAAGCTTGATTGGAACACGGCTGCAGGAGGCAATTAACCAATCAGATGACAGCCCTGCAGCCACACGTCTTTAAGAAGCTTGGTCAGCCAGCAGTCGGGGCGCAGCTCTGTTTGTTTTAAGCTCGCCACTGTGCCTCTCGTTGTCTTTGGTTGTTAATGTTCTTTAAATAACTTATTGTCTTGTGTCTTCTGTGTTCTGAGGCTCTCGTTTTGTGTTCAACTGGGTCAGGTATTAGTATTTTTGTAGACACACACGCACTCACATTAGATTTTGTATTTGTTTAGAAACACTAGGTTTAGGGGTGCTGTTTGTTTGTTGTTCGATTTGGTTAGTTAGTGTAGTTAGGTTTATTTTCGTTTATTTCACTATTTAGATTTAGCATATAAAACAATTATTTAGAGTCCTTCAGTTTTACTGTGTTTTTGATTTGAGCAGCACTCGTTGGCCCTTTCAGTTTGCCTCACCTTTTGTTGTGTATCACAATTTGCTTCTTTTGTAATAAATAACTTTAATTTACCAAAAACAACTGGTTTTATGTTGCTTCCCTTTCCCCACACGAGCAGGGTCGTAACAACCCTCCATTAAGTTCTCGGCTACTTTCTGAAGAGTCTTTTCTTAATTAGAAAAAAGATGTGTTAGCCTATACCAATATTTATCATCGTAAACTCAAATGCAAATAGATGTTCTTAATATAATAAACTATGAGCACATAATTAATGCCAATATAAGCTACCTTTAAAACCCAATGAACAGTGTTTACAGGTTATTAAAGTGCACATAGTTTACTTACACTCTATTGTTTTTTCTAATGCATTTCATCATAATGCCTCATCATTTTTTTTTACAGAAACTATTACATCCAATTATTATATGTACTTATTTCTTGCAAAGAATAGAACATGTACCAGTAATCAAGCACAACTGTAGAAATATTTCTATTGTTTATGTTCTCATGCATTTCGTCTTTGTGCATGATGTTGTGTTGGCCACCTAAGCTAAATCCTTCATTGCAGATTTTGTTGCGTTTTTTCCATGTTTACAATTAACAGATGCTTAAAATTGACTCGTGGTCACATTGAGAAGGGGGGGAGACAGTTTCCTCCTCATTGTAACAACTCAAGTTGCAGACTGACTGTAATGATTAATGTACATCTGGGTGAGGAAGTCGTGGCTCTGACATCACTTATCTGTAGACTGGATGACATGAGATATAGTTCATGGCCAAACAGTTGATAGATACATTCTAGGTCATCAAAAAACTTAAGAAGCAAAGCATTTATGATATAAGCTTTTACTTAAAGGTCACATATTATCCTCCTTTTCAACAAATTTAAGTCTCAGAGCTCCCCAAAACATGTGTGTGAAGTTTCTTGTTCTAAATCCACTCTGATCCTGTATTTGATCATGCCTATAAACCCCTCAATTTCAGCCCTGCTCAGAACAGGCTGTTTCTGTGTCTGTAGCTTTAAATGTAAATGAGCTGTGTCTGACCACGCCCCTCTCTGGAAGGGGATGTGGCTTGGGCTTTTTTGCACCATGCTCTATTGTTTACAGTGAGAAGGTAGACTCAGAGGGCAACACAAACACCTAGCTGTGGGAGTGTCACCCACCTGGGGGAGGGGTTACTGCCCTTTGTGATGTCATGAAGGGAAAATCTCCATACGGCCTGTTTGAGCACACATTTTCTGAAAAGTGGAGCAGGCAAAAGACGGAGAGGATGGACTTATCTCATCATTGGGGGGTTTATAGACAGACAAGGGACACATGCTAGTGTTAGAAAAACATTGTAAAGCATATTTTTCATAATATGTGACCTTTTCAAAAAAATATTATAGGCCAGTAGAATATTAATGGAATTATTTAAACAATAGATACCCATTCACATTAGAAGACATAAAGAAATCGACAAATATCCCAGCCTTTTTTTCAATAAAATGCTGAACATTTATCATATTATTACCCAACTTAATATTACAGAGAACCCCCCATAACAAATAAAAGTACTGCTATGATGCAGGGCAGGCAAAAGAAAAAGGACAAAAGAACCTGCAAGATGAAATTATTGTTTTAGCATATGGCAAGGATTATAAGATCATCAGCAATTATGGCTGAAGAAGTATGAGACATTAACACCTGCCCTCCTTCATCTTCATTTGTGTTAAATCATCAACAAATCACACTTCTATAGACTGGAGATGAGCCTTAGAGAATAGCTTTATTTGGTTTCTAAGCAAAAAGCTAGAAAACACTGACAAACCTAAAACGGATTAAAGACCAACACAAATGGAGACGAATAAAATAACGGAGAGACAAATCAGAGAGCAACAAAATGGAAGAAAGGAAGACTGTTTACAAAGTGTCCTGTACATCACTTTACATATATTTACACTTTTCCTGCATACAGGCTGTACACAACACACTGGACGGGGGAGATGATGTGAGCAGGATGCTGTTTGTCAGTGTAATGAACTAATACTGTACACAATGTATAGAAAGCTCAACATGCTCATACAAAAATATCCAATAGGTTATGTGACTTTGGGTTAGTGTTCTCGTTGATCATTACACACGCTTGCATGCATGTTTTAAATACCGTGATACAAATCTATCCTACTATTCATATCTCCTATATGGTTTGGATTATAACGTTGGCAGTTGCTTCAAGTATACTGTACACGATAACAGTAGAAAGAGAAAGAACACTCCTGCACAGTAACACGAGTCAACACACGTAGGAATGTAGTTTGAAGTCATTTTCAGATATGAATAAAGATACAGAGTACAATCATTGGCAGCGTATCAGCCAAATAAGCATGCAAAATAACACAGATGTTCAGTGTAATCATATAAAAATAGAGTCCTCCCTCATACACACTTGCAGGATTATGACAAAAATAAGGCCACATATCCATTTACCTTCTGATACAATGTGACACATGCTCAATAATCCAGATAAAGATGATGTGAGGTTGAACCAATCTTCTTAGTCTCCATTAAGCCTACAACACACACCAAATGTCAGGGACAAAAAGTTTTGATCGAACTACACTGTTTCTGCTTATAAGGGAAAAGTACGGAAGCCCTGAGGGGCAAGTGAGAAAAAAAATCTCTTGATTCATTTTCTAAGTGCCATCAACTTTTTTGTATCTCTCCTGTTTTAATCATGTAAGAACAGGTGACAAGTTTTTGCCAGCAATACTTTTACACGTTTCTTATTGTCTTCTTAAAGATATGATATTCGAAAATTTTCATTCACATGAACCCCTCCCTGCCGGACTGTTAGCCCTGCCACCAACGTTGGGGAAGAGAGACAACCCCGCCCACTCAGGCACAATGGTTGAGTTTTGTAGCTAGAGTACAAACAGCTGTGGCTCAGCTGGTAGAGTCGTCGATCCCTAGCTCCTGCAGGAACATGTGATGTGTGAACATCACACATTGGGCAAGACAGTTAACCCTGAATTGCTCCCGCTGCTTCGTCTGTGGGGTATGAATGCAAATGAATGTGATTACTCATTTCTGATGGACACTTTACATTGCAGCCTCTGCCATCAGTGTGAATGTGTAGGTGTGACATGCGGTGTAGAGCGCTTTGAGTAGTCAGAAGACTAGAAGAGCGCTATTTAAGCTCAAGACCATTTACAATTCAAGGAGAACCAACCCGGTTTCAGAACCGAAGATAGGACTATTTTTGGTATGAGAACCAAATCAACTTTGGGATGCGTATCAGAATGGAGATCAGTCAATGAAACGTCTGCATTGGTCGGAACTCTAAGGGAGGGGTGGGGGAGGAGGGGAAGTGATGCGCTGAAGGGACAGCTTTGTTTTGGTTTGAGAGACTCGTGCTCAAGTGCGACATCTACTCTGAAAGTGACATATTATACCCTTAAGCTGTATAACAAATAAAGGGGAAACAAGTTTCAGTAGGTGAAAAAAAGTTTGTTTCGGGTCACTTTTTAAGTAATTTTGTCATCCAGGAAAACAGGTGGACATTTTTTTATTAAGTGTAAAATCAAGCTGGTCACAGTTATTTTCCGAGTTCCTTTATTTGTCTGTGGAAGTTACTGGAAAAATATCTGGCTGGGGAAAGTGTTGTTGTAATTCTCATTTCAGCCACAAGGGGTTAGAGCGTACTGATAACTCATGGTATCAATCATAGACCGTAGAAAACATGGAAATAATGTCAGTGATGTCACCCATTGGTTTCTAAAAAGGTGTTATGAAGCCAAATGATAGCTGTCGGCCATTAGAAATGCTGACTCGACCTCGAACTGCTGGTACATCTACAGATGAAAAGCTGGAGATGCGATGGGTCTTAAGCCTCCATGAAACAGCTCTGACGTGCTTGCCTGTCAGTCAGCCTAGCCACGCCCCTAATTAAGCAAATGAATGAGTAGCTCGTAGGCTTAATAAAATCAAAACAGATTAGTTATAAAAATAATTCCCTCATATGAACCAATAAAGAAAGTAACTATATTGATACCAAATTTGTTTCATAAACCAGGCTTAAAGGCAGGCTTGGTAATTTCCTCCAGATACACTTTTTAAGATTTTGGTTGAAATGTCTTTAGGTCCTGACAGAAATTAATAACTCATGTGCTCTGAAAAAGAAACAAAGAAAATCCGTCATCTGTAGCAGTTGTAAGCACGAAAAAACTTCGACTAATGTCTGCACTCGGTACGAGTTTTATGAACCAATCATGCCTCCCTGTCTCCCTGCTCGTTCTCTACCCCATGCATGCACTCGCCCACACTCAAAGCATGAGCTGAAATCCCCTTCTTGACCAATGGCGCTAGTGCATGTAAGTGAGGGGCGTGGCTTTTGAGGGAGCACAGAGGGGAGGGGGTGGGGGAAGACAGAGCACGGAGAGAATGCTACTTTCAAAATCATGCTACTTTTCGAAAATTACTAACCCTGCCTTTAAACAGTTCTGCTTTAAATATGGGCATTTTAATATGAGACCTAATGGGACTTCCAGGGCTTCTGCAGCCAGCCTCTAGTGGTGACTCGGGGGACTGCAGTTTATTTGCATTTGCTTCATTTTCAACACTGGAGATTGAAAGGACAAGTGATTGTGTCCACAAAGCCTGTATTTTGCTCTACAAGCACCCATGCATTTTCAATACAACATCAATGCAGTTCAGCGTTTTAAGCATTCAGCGGAATCAGCTGTTTTTTGTAACTGCAATCACATCGCTCGCAAATTAAAATAGCAAAACTTTTGGATCACTGTCATGCTCGTCAATGTCACTTCTCCCTTTTTCCCTGTTTTCATTAGATTTTGCTGTTATTTCCAGAATAAAGGAAAATATTAAGCATACAGAGCTTTTTAAAACAGGACTAACGGTCACTCGGGGGGGGGGGGGGGGGGTAGTGGAAGTTACATTTCGTAATCTAAACAATAAGTGCCGGTGAGAATCGCTCTGAATCTGAGGTCGTGGGTACAGCCAGCACAAACAATTTGTGATAGTCATAAACCAAGAGAGAAAATATTTTGGATTAGACAAAAATTTAAAATGTTTTTTTCTCACTTTCTCCTCAGGGCTCTTTGTAAATGATAGAAAGGCCTGTTTATTAAAAAAAAAAGGTTTTCTACACAAGTACTAGCTCACTAATATGTGTATCCTTCATGCACACACAGAGCATAGCAAATAAAATAAAAAAAGATGGACAAGTCTGGAAAAACATGGAAAAATTCATTGCAAATCAGCCTGTTTATACACGGGCTGATGGGCCCTGACTGACAGCCACGGGAAAAATGCAACCATATGTTAAACCCCAGAACTGATAAGGGAACACTGTGCATACATTTCCAAAAGTAACTCCCTGAAAACAGTCAGAGTGACTTTCACAGCAGCACTAAACACCAAACCCCATTCTCATTTTTAGCTCTTTTTCTTGGTGTCTGAAGTAGAGAGAAGAAGAAAAGTAAGTATGACCTTCGACGCTTTCACGCATTATGCTACATATAAGGTGTTCTGACCTGTGTAATGTGCACTGACCACCTCTTTTTATATTAAAAAGGTACATGCACAAGGCAGCTTGACAACCAGAGGCCCCCACCTTATGAAAGATTCATCCAAATGACAGGATTTACAATTTAGAGGAAGAGGGGGGCAGAAAACCACACATACATTACACATTTAGGGCTGAAATTGCAATCCTCCTGATATGGTTAAATTGTACTGTGGCTGGAGGAAATGGACAAACTGCAGAGGAGGGTCTGTTCTCCATCCCGAGCCAATTTCATGCCCTGATATATCCTGCATCCAGGGGGTGCTTGCAATTGAGCCTCCCTTTGTGTCCAAGTGGGATTGGTTTGGACTCGCAGATGCTCCATCTCTGAAGGCTGGCCTTGAAATGTAGAGCATTTACCTCCCATTCACACAGAACAAAAATATTTGAATTTCATGTTCAGTATACGGTGATACACAACTTACATTTTCATGAAGCAATAACCGGTCCGTTGGCTCATAGGTGCCACAACCAGGACAGGTTCTTATTCCTACTTTTCTGTTTTAGACTTCCTGTGCTGCTGTCAAGCCTTTAAAATGCCCTGAGATTACACAAACAAGGAAAGGACCTCAGCCTCAGCGCTGTCTATCTTTAACTATGGTAGAAATGAATTGCCTGGCTACTTCAGGATTTATTACTCTAATACATCCGACACTCTTCTCACTGTGAACTGGAGCAGTCATATAGGGCTTTCACACTTGCAGAAAACTCCTGAAAAACTCCAGATATTTCCAGGAGGAGCAGCCGAATTCTTCACTCGGACTTCACCCGGATTTCTCCTGCCAGACCCCTAGTATTTTTTCCGCAGCAAGTCCGAGTGAGCTGATGTGAGAACGCAGCAGGATATTCTCCGGAGAATTCACCTAAAGCCAATAGGAGGGGGAGTGACGTTTATATCCTGTGACTGCTGCTCGGTGCATAGAGTGTCTGCACGCGACCACTACGATCTCCGTGCATGTAAATAAACGGCTGCATTATGTTTTCTGTTCGTCAGTATGTTGTTCTCCAATCTTTTGTTGACATTGTGATTCCGCCAAAGTACACGTAGCATTGACATAAAGGCAAATATTCTCGTTATAGCATCGTATAGCGGACTCTGTTGATTCGTCCGCTAATTCCGCCTCTTTTTTTAACGTCTGACAGCCAGGTCGGGAGAATCTCCGGAGCAGTCCTCCTGAAATGATCTAGATATTTTCAGGAATGCATATGTGAAAACGGCTATAGTGAGACTTCTGCAGGAGAACTTCTGTTGGCAAGTCTGAAGTGACTTTTGTTACTCATTTAGATTGTTTAATTTAAATTTGAAATAAATTGTATGGGTATTTATAGAGTCGTGTCTTGCACCTGCAGAAGGTGGATAATGATAGATGCTAACAAAAGTCAACGCCACTCATTTGAAATGGATAAAAAGAGTAATCTTGGGTCCAGATCTTAATGTCCCCACACTTTTCAAGGGATGTTTTCTCTCTTGGTGATGTCTATTACTATCTCCATAATCCTGTTCATCTCAAACAGCCTTGAAACCAACACACATACACACACACACACACACACACACACACACACACACACACGCACACACACACACACACACACACACACACACACACACATACACACATCTCCCATTGGTCGAATTTCCAAATACAGAGCCTCTTCACTGACTGCCCTCATTTCAGTCGTGCATGTTGCGCTACTTTGAGGCACGAGTTGTCGTTGTGGTGGTGGTTGAGGACATTGAGGGGGAGTCAGAGGTGGCAGGAAGAGGGGGTCGGGGTTCAATCCCTCGGCTTTTCATGACGGACAGCAGCTGGTCAGGGATCTCTGCAAGGACGTCTTTAGCCAGTCGGGCCATGCTCAGGACCTGGTTCCCCGACCGATCAATGTAATCCCTGAAAGGGACGAACTGAAGGAGAAAAGCAAAAGGTTGATAAGGACAAAAACAAGGAAATGTACTTTACTTTGGTATGCAGCTACTAATGGTTCAGCCAGGACCACTTTGTCAAAATGGATACTTTGACGCACTTATTTATATTTTGCGGTATGGCTCTGTGAGGGATCTCCCTGCCCTTCCACGTGCTTACGTGGAAAGCATTGGGCAGGGATAGCACACATCCCTGCCCTTCCCGTGCATACAAGGAAAGCTATAAGGCAGGGAGATAAGCAGCAAACCCCCCCAGAGCAAGCATCAATGACAAGCATGACATTGATTAAGTCAGAATAGCATTAAGGAGGAGCAGGGGAGGAGGAGGGTTGCAAATGCGCTTGTAAATGTGGCATGCAGAGGGAGCAGAGAAGCATAGGCAGGCTAGAGCAGTTTAAATAAGGAGAACTATTTGGCCAATAGGCTGCTTTCAGCAGATCAGCTGGCGAGGCTTGCGTGAGATCAGCTGACACGAACTCTGGCACAATAGAGCGTGACTCCGTGGACTGCCTGAACTAACGCGAGGCTCCATATGTTGAAAAACAGGAGTTGATATTGAACACACATTATTTAAGGCAGTTCTGCTTCTATAGTCACAGAAGTGTGGATGTTCTGTAACTGCATCGGTAACTCGTGCATTAAAGTAATTAGTGCAAGTGCCCCAATGTTTACCTAAATTTAACTAAAGATTGCACTAATTCAGAGCAACAGTGTTGGAGTGACATATGAAGGAAGCGTTTTGGTTGTTTAAGAACCAAAACCCTTGGTGCCAAATGATACCTTCCCTATGTTTTAAGTGTTATGCTGTTGGACTTCCAGGGTCGTCTAGGTCATTTTGGGTCAGATTGAGGTGTATACATGCAAGAGTAAATCAACCCCCATCCGCCTTATCTAGGTGTGTTATTGTCCGACTTTGAGAAAAGAATCAGATAAAAAAAATAACGGATCATAAATTGGTAAAGATAAATATGACAGCCTAAATCTGCCCAAAAGAAATAGCTTTGTTCAAACATAATGTGGCTCCTAGTCTTGCTCATAATATTTCAAGAAAGTGTTAGTGTAACTGTCACAGTCTGAAATGTCTATTTGTTGCAGGAGGACACTGGAAAAATAACCTGCATGCATGTTTTTTTACTGGTCACTCTTATAAACCATGAAATGTGAGACTCATGAGACTTAGAATGTCTGCAGAATAAACTTCACCTGGACGATGTCTCTCTCTGCAAAGCGTCCTCTGGAGGAAACTCTGACCTCATCCCCATCCAGCTCCTCCATAGCTGCAGAAAACAAACACAACAAATTCCTCTTAGGGAGAAATGTATTATTTCATAAAGCTTTTATGGGACAATTAGACAGATTGCTATTTGTGAGGAAGCCTTTGGAGGGGTCTTTACCGTCAAAAGGGAGAAAAACTAAAAATTAAAAAGGCATATCCAACAGAACCTCATATTCACCCTTATTGATTACAGTAATGCCAATCAATATCTGCAGAAAGTTCCCAAACTTCTCGTATTTGAAGCTCCTGTGAGGAACTTTTTGTGTTGATTTTGGCGCCCCCTGTGGACAAAGAGGTACCTCTCTTGCTTTGCACTTTTTTTTTTTTCCTACAGTACATTTGTAAATTGTGTTTCTAACAAATATTCTCAGCCTGCTTTCTTTTAACTGTCAATAGTATCTCTTATTGAGGATCTTTACTGTGCGTCAGTCTTCTTCCTGGTGGTCTTGTTTACTTTTGTAAGTCATACAGTAGCATTAATATTAATTTCAGTCTTTTTTTATGACCAGCGAAAAATCCTAGCAGGAGCTTTACAGGAAATATGTACATTTGCCAAATCAGATGTTGCTGTCGCTGTGAGAGAGATCACTCACTGAGTGTGGGGAGGTAATCATCAGCGCAGTGTCAGGTGTTGTGTGTGTGTGTGTGTGTGTGTGTGTGTGTGTGTGTGTGTGTGACTGATTGGCCCAGATTTGGACCAGGTGTGTTGAGCTCATATATTCCCTTGAGTTGTAGCACTCTGTGCTGACTCATTTCACCATCAGAGATAGTGAGAGGCTTGTGTTTCTTGTGTCTTTTAGAAGTGTGTGATTCTGCATAAGCACCACTTGACTTGCTCACTATTTCCAGCAGCTCTTCAAGTGTAGTTTGTTGGTGCTGGGAATCTCTGACCCAGCCTTTTTGTTTCTTTGTAAACACGGGCCTGGTGGCCTTTGTTGCATTCTTGCATCCAGCTGTAGTGAGTTTCTTTGTTCTTCCCGTGAATCCAGTTTTTTATCAGCTGCTCGGCAGTGGTGTTTTTTTTGTTTCTCCTTATCTCAGGGCTATTTAGAAAAGGGAGCCTTTTTGTTTGGCTTGTTACTATTTTGCTGCCCCCAGCCCAAACCCCCTCTATTCAACCAAGAAGAATCGCTTGCAATTTTAGTGGTTATCCTTCTGGGACAACTTTAAGAACCCAGGATGTGCAGTTGAGACCCACTCCCTCCAATCATTACAGTTACAGGATCTACAAATCTTACTTCATTGTAAGTTGTGCATCATCTAATAAGTTACTCAAAAAAGTCCCTGTAATCTGTTCAGTGCTCATTAAGTACTTTCTCAAACTGTGGAGTTGCTGGCTGAGTGGATTGTTAGTTTGCCCACAAAAGTCTTCATTATTCTCACTTCCAGAGTTATCAAAGTTAATTATGTTGTACTGGGGAAAAAAACCCAGCCGTTAAAAGTGCATTCAATTGTCTCTCTAAACAGCAACAGAAATTAGACTTGAATTAAAAACACAACACAAGTTCTTTCAAGATAACACTGATAATGAACATTACTTGAACATAGTGTCTTAGCAAGAGCAAATCTCTGTGTTTATTCTTCTTCTCTTTGGAAGGCTGAAGGAATACTCTACAAATCCATGAAGCAAAAAAGACGAGAAGACGGCAAAAAAACTTTGCTCATCATTATAGGCTTCAACGTGGTGCAAACTAAAACCATGCAGCAGTCCTCAAGGATTCACACAGAGTTCAGACCAGAGACAGGTTGCAGGTCCTTCTGCACCACATCTGTTCCCTGCTGCTGTCTTAGTGGGGGAAGAAAACAATAACCCCTCGGTAACCCAACCTCATTAGTGCGTATACATTCTAGGAAGGAAGGTAAAGTTCCTGAATGGAAAAAAACTGAGTTCTGCATCAGTCTATTTATAGTTTCTTATCAACAAAGCAAACCTGATGCACAAGTGACAATCTGTGGCACAGAGGAGCCCTCTTCATACTCGAGTTTAAAGGGAAAAGGAAAGGATGCTGAGGGAGGGGTGCTGATGGGGGACTGGTGAGGCTCCACATGGTGCACAGAGATGGCAGATGGTGTTGGGAAGCAGCAGGGGAAAAGAGGAGAAGAAGAGGGAAAGGAATAATTTGACATGCCTGTATGAGAGGGGAAATGTTCAAATGGGGGACGGGGGATAGACCGGGGCAGTGTGAACAGGAGAGGAGAAGAGAGGGGAGGAGAGAAGGGATAGAATAGAAATAAATTCAGGCTGAAAGAGATATCGTAGGGATGTTCAAGTGTGTTGTAAACCTTGGCATTTTGGGGGGAGGTCTGCTGAGACACTGAGCCTGAAAGAACACCTCCTGCTGTCCTCAATCACATATTGCAATATAGACTCTCCGTTGTGCCTGCAATCTCAGAGGCAAACACTTGATGCTTCGGCTTTAGGCTCTGACACAGTCTGACACATAGGGACATATGTTCAGTGCATGGTTCAGATGGAGCAACATGGAGATTCTTAAACATGACAACAGCGGTGGTAAAGTGAGCTTAAAGATAATAAAGTCCCTGAATAATTTGAGACATGTACCCGTAAAAGATGGATTAGTAGTGATAGTTAGGGGTCACTAGCATCATTATTAAAATATGTTTTCTCTTTCTAAAGAGGAAGCAATTTGAAATATCTCATATTTGTTTTCTTTGGCAGTACCTTTTGCCAGGCAAACAGCAAACCAACAGGTGTTGCAGCGATTGAAGCGGGCAAGAGAACTGGTTCAGATAGAATTGATTGTACCCGACCTAAAAAGCCTCTGCATGTTTCTAATAAGCTCCACGAGCAGAAACTGGTAAAGCCAGGAGAGATATTGGAGATGCTTTTGAAAAATGGAGAGAGGTTAGAACGCAGAAAGGTTTACAGACCGATGCAGAGCTGGCTAAACACTGAAGCTTCAGTGTTTGCAACTTGCGTGAGCATCGACTCTAAGGAGGAGGGAGTGTGGGAGACAGCTCTTTAATGTTTTAAATTTAGATTGCAGTACCCATTTTTAACAGTAGGTGTGAGGGTTACATATTGCTCCTTTCGGTAGAATTACATGGATCAAACGGCCCTGTCTGCATAGCCGTATAGCCTCTGTGCAGGCACTCCAGCGGTCTCTTCTTAAAGGGGCCACGGTGACAGACATCGCCTGTGGCTATACTTATTATTGGAAAGTACCTCATAATGTGCAACCCCACTTCAAAAATAACAAACTATCCCTTTAACGGAACACTGACGCAATAGAGGATGAAACGAGGGAGAACATTATGGGTTAATAAATTCAGATTTGAAAAGGCTGATCCCCACAAGACACTCTCAGAGAGGCTCAGCTCTGATTGGGGGTGAGTGATTTGTGGAGCTCCACTCATCCAGGGAGCAGACCTGGGCGAAAACAGCAGCTGAATACATTTAGAGAACTTGATATATCCTCTTGTGCAAACAACGAGCCTGCTTTTGAAGCTCTTCAAGCGTCACAGAGAGTAAATCAGACACACATAAAGAGGTTTAGTATGTTGAGTGACAG